>JAJQKJ010001366.1:0-51874 GCA_029574335.1 Rana kukunoris | reverse complement strand
GTCTGCTATAATGTCCCAGTCCTGAGAAAAAATACAGATCGCGCGCCATTCCTAGTAAAAAATAAATAAAAAAAAATCATTAATTATGTCCCTTATTTTGGTTTAGGCAATATAACTTTTTGCGCAACAGTCACTATACGAATATTGCAATTTTATTTTATACATTTTATTACAAAAATATGTGAAGATACGGTATGGCCTTAAACTGAGATAAAAAATGTTTTTTTTTTATTTTTTAAATGGGATATTTATTATAGCAAAAAGCAAAAAAAACATTTGGGCTGATTTACCAAGCCTGTGCGCCAAGACTCATGGTGCACAAGCAGGAGTAAACCTGTTTTTGACATTTACCAAAGAAACACGCTGCCAGTGCAGCGTGTTTCCTCATTTACTAAAGTGCCTAATGCGCCCAGAAGAGGGCGCACAGCACGCCAGTACAGAGCTGGCGTGCGGCATTTAGTAATGTAAACATCGGGGATTCGGGCGGGAGTTTATGAGGGGAGGGAGGGGGGTGATGCAGGGGAAGTGTAGTGACATGTGTTTCAACTTGTGTGGCGGGCCGATTTGAAAGGGAAAGTGACTTTTGGGACCCGATTTTCCCCGTGCGGCCTTTGCAAAGTTACGCTAGAAACCTCGGAAGGTTCACTTGCATACTGGGCATGCGGCAGGAGGGAAAAATCGGAGCTCACCCGCGCGCCTCTTCAGAACGCCGGAAATCCTTGGTAAATACCAGGGCGGCGTAGCAGTGTTTGCACTGCCTGGAGCGGCGCTACGGCAAGCTCCGAGCTGTTCGGGCTGCGCTGACACTGAAGGGGAACTCCGCGCCAAAATTTCAAATGTGAAACCGGCGCGGCTTCCCCCCCAGGGGTACAATAGGCTCTCCGGCTTGGTCCGGAACGTGAGGGGTTAACCCACGCCAAAATCGGCGTGGGGTTTCCCCCCAGATCCGTACCAAGCCCTCATCCCAGGCATGCAGTCTGGCCGGACAGGAATGGGGGTGGGGACGAGCGAGCGGCCCCCCCCCCCTCCTGAGCCGTACCAGACCACATGCCCTCGACATGGGGGAGTGTGTGCTTTGGGGGAGGGGGGCGCTGCCCCCCCACCCCAAAGCACTCTTGTCCCCATGTCGATCGGGACAAGAGCCTCTTCCCGACAACCCTAGCCATTGGTTGTCGGGGTATGCGGGCGGGAGCCAATCAGAATCTGGGAGCCCCGTTTAATAAGGTGGCCCCCAGATTTCGGGCCCCCACCCTATGTGAATGAGTATGGGGTACATCGTACCCCTACCCATTCACCTGGTGAAGGTTGTGTTTGAACTTTGAGGGTCTTCTGCCGCCGCCCCCTTCGAATTTTTCGGCCTGGACGGGGGTCGCACATCCCATCCAGGACTTGGACGTGGCGGGCTTCTCGTCGCTGTCTTCTGCCGCTGCCCCCTTCACCACGAAGCTCCGTGCTTGTTTGATGAGGGCAGCGGGCTTCCGTCGTCTTCTCCGGGGCGAGGGTCGTACATCCCACCCCGGATTTCGTCGCCGGCTTCTGCCTGGCTCCTACTGGGGGCCAGGCCTTCTTTTGCCGTCTTCCGCCGGAGGGCGCCACTCTCCGGGCTTCTCGACGTTGTCTTCCGCCGCGGGGGCCAGGCCTTCTTCTTTGCCGCCCCCTTCGATTTTTTTTTTCGGCCTGGGACGGGGGTCGCCCACATCCCCAACCAGGACTTGGACGTGGGCGGGCTTCTCGTCGCCGTTTCTGCCGCTGCCCCCCCTTCACCACGAAGCTCCGTGCTTGTTTGATAGTGATGTGGGGGGGACGTGACATCACTGTCCACATGGGTTAAGGTCACATGTTGGCATAACCACGCCCACGCCCAATGCCAAATATAAGTCCTTGCCCGCCGCTCAGAAAAAGGCATTTCAGCGCCGGACCTCGCCGTGTCAACATCGAATGGAAGAAGAAGCCCGCGAGTGTCACCCCGCGGGGAAGACTGCGACGAAAGCCGCTGGGCTCCTCTTCTGTGAAGCCAGCGGCAGAAGACGGCGACGAAATCCGGGGTGGGATGTACGACCCTCGCCCCGGAGAAGACGACGGAAGCCCGCTGCCCTCATCAAACAAGCACGGAGCTTCGTGGTGAAGGGGGCAGCGGCAGAAGACGGCGACGAGAAGCCCGCCACGTCCAAGTCCTGGATGGGATGTGCGACCCCCGTCCAGGCCGAAAAAATCGAAGGGGGCGGCAAAGAAGAAGGCCTGGCCCCCGCGGCGGAAGACAACGTCGAGAAGCCCGGAGAGTGGCGCCCTCCGGCGGAAGACGGCGAAAGAAGCCCTGGGAGGAGCCCGAGGTGGGGCGACACCCCCGTTGTTCTCCGCTGTTTTCGGCCGGCCCCCCCCCGGATGTAAAAGAGCTTCATTTTGGGGTGGGGGCACAGTCGAGCATGGCGGAGAGCATGGGTGGGTGTTTCCCCCCCCGGCAGAAGACGGCTAGAAGACCGAGGAGTGGCGACGCCCCCGTTGTTCTCCGCCATTTCCGCCGGCCCCCCCCGGATGTAAAAGAGCTTTGTTTGGGGTAGGGGGGCCTGGCCGAACATGGCGGAGAGCATCGGTGGGTGTCTCTCTCCCCGGCGGAAGGCGGCGGCGAAGACCGGGGGGGGGGTAGGTGTACCCCCCCGGCGGAATAAGGCGAAGACCGAGGAGGGGTTTCGCCCCCCGTTGTTCTCCGCCATTTCCGCCGCCCCCCCCGGATGTAAAAGAGCTTGATTTGGGGTAGGGGGCCTGGCCGAACATGGCCGAGAGCATCGGTGGGTGTCCCCCCCCGGCGGAAGGCGGCGGCGAAGACCGGTGCGGGGCTGGAGCCCCCCCGGCAGAAAACGTCTGGAAGACCGAGGGGCTCCGCCCCCGTTGTTCTCTGCTTCTTTCGGCCGGCCCCCCCCGGATGTGAAAGAGCTTATTTTGGGGTGGGGGCCTGGCTGGACATGGCGGAGATCATCGGTGGGTGTCCCCCCCCGGCAGAAGACGGCGAAGCCCGGGGCCCAATGGGCTGGTGGTGGGGGGTCCCGGCAGAAGACCCCCGGAGCTGACTAATAAATTATTTTTTTCTGTGTGTTTTTTTTTGTGTTTACACTTTTCCACCCGGTGAATGGGTAGGGGTACGATGTACCCCATACTCATTCACATAGGGTGGGGGGCCAGAATCTGGGGGCCCCCTTAATATAGGGGGCTCTCAGATTCTGATAAGCCCCCCGCCCGCATACCCCGACAACCAACGGCCAGGGTTGTCGGGAAGAGGCTCTTGTCCCTTTCGACATGGGGACAAGAGTGCTTTGGGGTGGGGGGGCAGTGCCCCCCTCCCCCACAGCACACACTCCCCCATGTCGAGGGCATGTGGTCTGGTACGGCTCAGGAGGGGGGGGGGGCGCTCGCTCGTCCCCACCCCCATTCCTGTCCGGCCAGACTGCGTGCCTGGGAGAAGGGTTTGGTCTGGATCTGAGGGGGAACCCCACGCCGTTTTTTGGCGTGGGTTTAACCCCTTATGTTCCAGATCAAATCTAAGAGCCTGTTGTGCACCAGAAGGGGGACCCCCACGCCGTTTTTTTTTGTAATTTGGGGTGGAGTTCCCCTTTATCCCGGTCCTGTCAGGGGGGGGGGGAATGCCTGCTCGTCTGTCCCTACAATGTATGAACAGCGATCTGTCATTTCCCCTACACAGTCCCACCCCCTTTACAGTTAGAACACACCCAGGTAACATATTCAACCCCTTCCGCGCCCCTAGTGTTAACCCCTTCCCTGCCAGTGTCATTTTTATAGTAAGCAATGCATTGATATACCATTGCTCGCTACAAAAATGCCAAATCTCACAAAAATGTGTCCGCCACAATGTCGCATTAGACAGAAAAAACAATGATAGCCACCATTACTAGTAAAACAAAAAATTATTCCAAAAAAACCCATAAGACCAACCCCTACTTAGAACTTTTGCCCAAACCAATCAAACGCTTATTGTGATTTTTTGCAACCAAAAAGATGTCCAAGAATACTTATCGGCCTAAACTGAGGGCAAACATTTTTTGAATATATTTTGGGGGAGATTTATTATAGCAAACCGTAAAAAAGATGTTTTTTTAGTTACCAAATTGTCGCTATATTTTTGGGTCAAGCAAAAATAAGAAAAAACGCAGAGGTGATCAAATACCACCAACAAAAAAAAAAAATTGAATTTTTAGGGGGGGGGGGGGGGGGGGATGAGGACGCCCAATTTTTTTGGGGGCCACGTCGCACAACCACGCAATTGTCAGTCAAAATGACGCAGTGTTGAAATGCAAAAAAAATGGCCCCGTCAGTGACCAGTAATATGCTCTGGGGCTCAAGTGGTTACAAATTAAGAATACACTAAAGTTAGCCCAATTTATGGCCATAATGTGAAAGATGATGTTTTACACCGAGTAAATAGATACCCAACATGTTACACTTTAATATTGCACACACTCATGGAATGGCGCCAAACTTCAGTACTTGAAAATACCCATAGGCAACGCAAAATTTTTTTTATGTGTTTCAGGTTACCAGTTTAGATTTACAGAGGAGGTCTAGTGCTAAAAGTATTGCTCTCGCTCTAACGTACGCTATGATACCTCACATGTGGGGTTTGAACGGGGGTTCAATATGTGGGCGGGGCTTACACATTTAAGGCCCGCCCCCATATATGGAAACATTCTTCAAACCACACATGTGAGGTATCATAGCGTGCGTAACAGCAAGAGGAATATTTATAGCACTAGACCTCATCTGTAAATCTAAACTGGTAACCGGAAACAATAAAAATGCTGCTTGTTCGCTTCTGACTGCGAGCTACTAGGGACAGGGGCTTTTAAATTATTACTATTTAGGTTTGTTACGTAAAAATTCTATAAGACCTCCCGTTCAGCTTGTAAAGCATCACTTCATGGGGACCAAAAAAAAATTTAACACCTCTAATGCTTTCATCCGCCATTGCAGATTTGATTCTGGTACTGCATTTCGAGTGAACTGGGCATGCTCGAACACTTAGAAAAAAAGCTGGAAGTTTCATCCTGAAAATGACTTGCATCTTTCTGAGCATGCTCAGAAAGCTCTTTTTTTGGCTTAGTAATTTAAGGACATCCTTAACAGGTGTAAGCAGTTCCAAGTGCACACAAACTAGAGGCTGACATTTCTTCATGTGTTTCCAATTGGTTCATTAGCACACATGTTATAAAAAGCGTGGATACTGCACGTGTCAGCTGCCCCTCAGAGGGGGCAGATTTGCTGGCTGGAAGTAATGGCGGAGTGAAACAGAGATGTTTTGGAGCAAGTTTTGTATTTTTTGATGTTTTCTCTGCTACATAATTTTGCTAAATGTTTCTCAAGATGTTAATGACTAATGTTTTAATCCTGTGGGTCTATCCTGTTATTTCAAAAGCATGATTTATTTTCCAATGACTGTGAAATAAACGTTGGTCTTTTTTGTTTTTAGGTGTTTTTATATATTTTTGGTGTGTTTATTTGTAATTTTTTTTTTGCTTTCCTTGTTTTGTGGACCAATAAAATTACTTTCAAATTTTGAAGTTTGTTTTGTGATATTTTTTTCATGCTATGGATTTCAACCGCTGCAGCTGAACTAGTTTGGGCCTAAACCATCAAGTGTGATTTGTCTCTAAGCTCTTTCCTGGTGTGTATGCATGAAATGTTTAGTCACCAGAAAAGGAAGGACAAAGCGGTAAGTAATGTTTCCTAGAACTGATGTCCAGACTGACTTTTTAAAGCACATGTGCAAGATGTAGGAAAAGCTGCAAACAGGGCCTGTTGGAGGGGGGGTGGTGTTTTTTTTTTGGACAGGCTTGAAGTGCTGATTTACAGCGCTGTGCTTGAAACTAGCACAAGACAATCCTATTCTAATTGTGGGTTGTTTGAGGGAAGCCAATTGAGTGTTAGAACCCCTGCTAGTGTTTTTAGGTTGGGCTTTGTGTCCCTTTTCCTAAAATTGGCTTCACTTCCTGTCACACAGCTGAACAGGAAGTGAGGTTAAAACCCTACCAATGGTCTTTTCTTCGGGGCACAGGTCAATCTAACTAGTGTCACCATTAAGCAAATTGCACTGCAGTGTACACCCCAAATGATTAGTTACTTTGGGGTTTAGTAAAGGCAAAGCCGCTCTGCAGTAGAAGCGTAGGCAATGAAAATCAGAAGGGAAGCACTGATGGTTTTTTACTTCCAATCCCGCCAAGTTTTGAGTTTTCTTCCTTGCTTGTCCACTTGTAGTGCAAAGTGGATTTGCCTTTAGTAAATGGACCCCAAAGTCCAAGATTCCTACTAATTTGGGGTGTACACAGCAAAATGCCATTTCCAAAATGGGAAACTATTTATATTGATCTGTGTGTCCCCAACAAAACATTACTCAGGTGTTTCCCTCACTTCCTGTTTGGCTGTGTGGCAGGAAGTGAATGAATTAAGTAGAAAGTGACAACATTTGTGAGGTGTCTTTACCCTATCAGGGGTGCAGGCATCCCCAAAACAAACAAGAAAATAGTTGATTTAACATTGGGTGGTGTTTGTGGGGGTCCCTAACACACATTCATACATATTAGCAACGCTGGATCCTGGCCTATTGGCATGGTTATATTTTCTTAAGCCTCTCAATAAAATGATCTGAAATTTGGGGTTAAACTGGAACAATAATCATCACTTTTATTTTTTGGATTTCTTTCATTTTGGATAGAGTTGGTGGGGGGGGGGGGGGGGGTTAGAAGCTCTGTCAGTTTATTTTGTATTATCCCTGTCCGTTTGGGGAGATTGGCCTTCACTTCCTGCCCCATAGCCAAACAGGAAGTGATCGAAAAAGTAGGCAAATTAAGGGCCCCCCCAAGTCCCCCCCCACAGAACTTGTGTGTGTCCCCTGAAAATTCCTGGGTGGGTCATAAAAAAACAGGGTGTGGCCTTGACAGGAAGGGTGGGTCATTTTTCTATTAGGGGGGTGCCAAAATTTGGTCAGGCCTAGGGCAGCACAAAACCTAAATCTCCTACTGCACATTAGGGCTTATTTAGACAGGATCCAATTTACAGCATGTTTTTAGATTGTGGGAGGAAACCCGCACAGGGAGAACATGCAAACTCCAGGCAGATAGTGTCACGGGCGGGATTCGAACCAGCAACCCTTTTGCTGCTAGGTGAACATGCTACACACTACGCTACTGTGCTGAACGAACATGATTGCAGCTGAAAGCATGAGATGTTTTTTTTTTTACCAATTCCATGCTTTCCAGCCTGGAGGACAGATGTGGGGTCTAATTGACCCCGCCTTTCTCTATAAAGAGGACCTGTCACACACTAGTCCTATTACAAGGGATGTTTACATTCCTTGTAATAGGAAGAAAAGTGAAAAATAATACAAACAAAGGGACAAACAAGTGCAAAAAATAAAATATTAAGTAAAAAAATAAAATAACAAAGGAATTTAAATGCTCCTGTCCCTAGTAGCTCGCACTCAGAAGCGAACACGCATGCAAGTCCCACCCACATATGTAAACATCCTTCAAACCCCACATGTGAGGTATCATAGCGTGCGTTAGAGCGAGAGCAATAATGTTAGCACTAGACCTCCTCTGTAACTCAAAAGTGGTAACCTGAGAAAAAAAGTCAAGCGTTGCCTATGGAGATTTTTAATAACGAAGTTTAGCGCCATTCCATGAGTGTGCGCAATATGAAAGCGTGACAAGTTAGGTATCTATTTACTCGGTGTAACATCATCTTTTACCTTATCCCTAAAAATTGGCCTAGCTTTACTGCTTTCTTATTTTGTCATTCATGAAACAGGTTTTTTTTTTGGAAAGCCAAAAAAAAAAAAAAACGTTAGAAAATTTTTGGCACAAATACTGTTGGAAATGTGTCCGAAAAAATGGCCGCCACTTTATTCCCTAGGGTGTTTGTTAATAAAATATATATAATGTTTGGGGGTCCTGAGTAAGTTTCAAGGAAGAAAATATAATTGTTACATGAAGGAGAGAAGTGCCAGAATAGGCGCGGTATGGAAGTGGTTAAAGTGCACCAATAAAAGTGAAAAATTCCTTGAAATTTCGTACCATGGGGGGGGGGAGGCAATTAGGGGCGCCATCAGGAATTATGGGGCCCCTTACACAGCTTCAGGCATGGGCCCCCTGGAGCAGAGAATAGGGGGGGGGGGTGCCGCCTGATATTAAGAAGGGGGGGGGGCTGCCGCAATTTGATAAGCGGGGGGTTCCTTTACTAAAAAATACATATAGAAAAATATATATTAAAAAGGGTGGTAGCCATCCGGGGGCCCTGGGGACCACTGGGCCCTTTAATAAAAAGAAACTTCTGGGCTCTTTAATGAAAAATAAATTACAATATCTACATATATAAAATAATAAAAAAGGGGGTTGCCTTGGGAGCTCTGGGCCCAAAAAAATTAATAATAACTACCAAAAAATCTAAAAAAAAAAAATAACATTGGGTGGGAGCTGTCGGTGGCTCAACGTGAATGGCACTGCGCTGACAAGCCGTTCACCTCTGCAGCCAAGGGTTCGGATCCCGGTCTCGGCTACATATGAATTGAGTTTGGTGGTGTCAGCCCAGCTCCCGGTGGGTGTGCTATGCAAGGTACGCCTGTGCTTAGTATGCCCACCCCCCCCCCCCCCCCACAAAAAAAACACCACACTTGCACACACTTTGGCCATGAGGTCTCCTAAAATAAAGGGAGGTGAAGGACCTACAGGGCTGGCTGGGTGGGCTACACTCCTTCATAGGGGGAGTCCCTCTGTCCCATCGGGCTCCCAAGTGTAGCAGGTGGGGTGAGGCCCCCCTCACACCCACCATTGCCACCGGGGGCATGGAGAAGGATGGCGATTGCAAGTCCAGCTCCTCTCTCTCGACTTCACGCACAAAATACACTTTAAAAAAGAAATTAAAGTAAAAAGTAACAAACCTGGGGAAAATGTTTATAACATTTTTAGAAGCAAAAAGGGGCCCTCTGGGAGCTTTCAAAATTATATTATATATATATATGTTTAAAAAATAACCAAAAAATATATCATATGTTTTTTTTTTTGATTTTTTTGTAAAGGTGGGGGGTTGTCATCTGGAGCCCTGGGGATCTCCGGGCCACTGGGGACCAGGCCACTGGGGACCTCCAGACCCCTAAACCAAAACATTGGCCCTTTAATAACAAAAAATTTGGGGGGTTGCCACCCGGGGCCCTGGGGACCTCCAGACTGCTAAAAAATATTAAATTCCAAAAATTGGCCCTTTAATAAAAAATCCTACAAAAACCAACTAACAAATATATATACAAAAAAAAAAAGAGGGGGGTTACCATCTGGGGCGCTGGGGGGCCTCCAGGCATCTGGGCACCTCCGGACCCCCGGGCCCCTTACAGGTGTACAGGGCCGCCATCATGAATTTTGGGGCCCCTTACACAGCTTCAGGCATGGGCCCCCTGGAGCAGAGAACCGGGGGGGGGGTGCTGCCGCATGAAATTGAGAAGCGGGGGGGGGGGGTGGTGCCACAAATTGAGGAGCGGGGGGGCCCTTTACAAAAAATTTTGACAGAAATAAGAAATAAAGAAAAATATATATAAAAAAGGGGGGTAGCCATCCGGGGCCCTGGGGACCTCTGTGCTCTTTATCAAATAAAAATAAAAAAGAGAGAAAATACATATATATATATTTTTTAAATATAACATTTATCGAAAAAAAGTAAAAAAACAAGGGGGTAGCCTTCCAGGGCCCTGGGGACCTCTGGGCCCTTTCCTTAAAAAAAAAAAAAAACAAATATATTAAAAAAATATATATATTTTTTTAAATATATATATTTTATTTAAAAAAAAGGGCTTGCCATCTGGGGCCCTTAGTGGCCTCCGGGCCCCTGGGGACCTTCGGAGCCCTTAAACAAAAAAAAAAAAAAAAAAATTGTTTTTTTTGTTTTAGGGTGGTTCCCATCCGGGGCCCCTGGGGACCCCCGGGCGGTGTAATGCCTGTACCCCCCTAATGGCGGCCCTGCAGGTGTACTGCCTGTACCCCCCTGATGGCGGCCCTGGGTGTAATGTCAGCATGTGAAAAAATGACATTCTGAAGGAAAAAAGCCATTTAAAACTGACTCGCGGCTATAATGAATTGTCAGCTCTTGGAATTTGCAGGAGAATTCATTCATTAAAAACACCAAAAAAAAAGCGTGGGGGTCCCCCCAAATTCAATAACCAGACCCTTTAGGTCTGGTATGGATATTAAGGGGAACCCCGCCATCAATTTTTAAAAAAAAATGACGTGGGGTTCCCCCCAAATATCCATAACCAGACCCTTCAGGTCTGGTGTGGAATTTAAGGGGAACTCCACTCCAAATTAAAAAAAAAATGGCGTGGAGTCCCCCCTAAAATCCACACCAGACCCCTTATCCGAGCACGTTGACCTGGCCGGCCGCAGAAAAGAGGGGGGGACAGAGCGCGGCCCCCCCCCTCTCCTGAACCGCACCAGGCCACATGCCCTCAACATTGGGAGGGTGTTTTGGGGTGCCCCCCAAAACACCTTGTCCCCATGTTGATGAGGACAAGGGTCTCTTCCCCACAACCCTTGCCCGGTGGTTGTGGGGGTCTGCGGGCAGGAGGCTTATCGAAATCTGGAAGACCCCTTTAACAAAGGGGCCCCCCAGATCCCGGCCCCCCCCCTGTGTGAAATGGTAATGGGGTACCTTGTACCTCTACCATTTCACGAGTAAAAAAAAATGTAAAGGGTTAAAAAAAGACAAGAGCCGGTTTTTGACAAGTCCTTTATTATCTTCTTTCTTCTTTCCTTCGGGTTTCTTCTTCCTCCTCCTTCTTCTTCCTCTGCTTCTGTCTTGGGTCTTCTATTCCCGCATCTTGCCCGGCGTGTTCTTCCATCTTCTTCCGCTGTTCTTCTCGTCCGCATCTTCTTCTCCTTCTTGTTCTTCTTCGCCGGAGCGGCCGCTTCCAATTGAAATCCCCGCTGTCTGCCGGACCACGCCCCCCCCTCTGACGCCTCGGGCAAGCTCTTAGGAGTGTGCTGCCAGTGCGTCAGAGGGGGGCGTGGTCACATGTCAGAGGGCGGCCAATTCAATTTGAAGCTTGTGCGCGGCTTTTTCTTTGCCAGAGTCGCCGCTTCCAATTGAATTGCCCGCTTTCTGGAACATGTGACCACGCCCCCCTCTGACGCACTGGCACCACACGGGGACTTTCCTAAGAGCTTGCCCGTGGCGTCAGAGGGGGGGCGTGGTCCGGCAGACAGCGGGGATTTCAATTGGAAGCGGCCGCTCCGGCGAAGAAGAAGAAGAAGAAGGAGAAGATGCGGACGAGAAGGACAGCGGAAGAAGATGGAAGAACACGCCGGGCAAGATGCGGGAATAGAAGACCCAAGACAGAAGCAGAGGAAGAAGAAGATGGAGGAAGAAGAAACCCGAAGGAAAGAAGAAAGAAGATAATAAAGGACTTGTCAAAAACCGGCTCTTGTCTTTTTTTACACTGACACTTTTTTTTTCTCGTGAAATGGTAGAGGTACACGGTACCCAATTACCATTTCACACGGGGGGGGGGCCGGGATCTGGGGGGCCCCTTTGTTAAAAGGGGTCTTCCAGATTTCGATAAGCCTCCCTGCCCGCAGACCCCCACAACCACCGGGCAAGGGTTGTGGGGAAGAGACCCTTGTCCTCATCAACATGGGGACAAGGTGTTTTGGGGGGCACCCCAAAACACCCTCCCAATGTTGAGGGCATGTGGCCTGGTGCGGTTCAGGAGAGGGGGGGGGGCCGCGCTCTGTCCCCCCCTCTTTTCTGCGGCCGGCCAGGTCAACGTGCTCGGATAAGGGGTCTGGTGTGGATTTTAGGGGGGACTCCACGCCATTTTTTTTTAAATTTGGAGTGGAGTTCCCCTTAAATTCCACACCAGACCTGAAGGGTCTGGTTATGGATATTTGGGGGGAACCCCACGTCATTTTTTTTTAAATTGACGGCGGGGTTCCCCTTAATATCCATACCAGACCTAAAGGGTCTGGTTATTGAATTTGGGGGGACCCCCACGCTTTTTGTTTTCGTTTTTTTAATGAATGAATTCTCCTGCAATTTCCAAGAGCTGACAATTCATTATAGCCGCGAGTCAGTTTTAAATGGCTTTTTTTTTTTTTTTTTTTTTTTTTTCAGAATGTCATTTTGTGCAAAGACATATTTCTAACCACGGGAAAAGTGCACTTTATTCACCTGCTGACATTCCCCCCCCCCCATGGTACGAATTTTAAAATAATTATTCAAATGACGTGGGGGTCCCCCCAAATTCAATAACCAGACCCTTCAGGTCTGATATGGATATTAAGTGGAACCCCGCCATCAATTTTTAAAAAAAATGACGTGGGGTTCCCCCCAAATATCCATAACCAGACCCTTCGGGTCTGGTGTGGAATTTAAGGGGAACTCCACCCCAAATTAAAAAAAAATGGCGTGGAGTCCCCCCTAAAATCCACACCAGACCCCTTATCCGAGCACGTTGACCTGGCCGGCCGCAGAAAAGAGGGGGGGACAGAGCGCGGCCCCCCCCCCCTCTCCTGAACCGCACCAGGCCACATGCCCTCAACATTGGGAGGGTGTTTTGGGGTGCCCCCCAAAACACCTTGTCCCCATGTTGATGAGGACAAGGGTCTCTTCCCCACAACCCTTGCCCGGTGGTTGTGGGGGTCTGCGGGCAGGAGGCTTATCGAAATCTGGAAGACCCCTTTAACAAAGGGGCCCCCCAGATCCCGGCCCCCCCCCTGTGTGAAATGGTAATGGGGTACCTTGTACCTCTACCATTTCACGAGAAAAAAAAAGTGTCAGTGTAAAAAAAGACAAGAGCCGGTTTTTGACAAGTCCTTTATTATCTTCTTTCTTCTTTCCTTCGGGTTTCTTCTTCCTCCTCCTTCTTCTTCCTCTGCTTCTGTCTTGGGTCTTCTATTCCCGCATCTTGCCCGGCGTGTTCTTCCATCTTCTGTTCCTTCCCGCTGTCCTTCTCGTCCGCATCTTCTTCTCCTTCTTCTTCTTCGCCGGAGCGGCCGCTTCCAATTGAAATCCCCGCTGTCTGCCGGACCACGCCCCCCCCCTCTGACGCCACGGGCAAGCTCTTAGGAGTGTGCTGCCAGTGCGTCAGAGGGGGGCGTGGTCACATGTCAGAGGGCGGCCAATTCAATTCGAAGCTCGTGCGCGGCTTTTTCTTTGCCAGAGTCGCCGCTTCCAATTGAATTGCCCGCTTTCTGGAACATGTGACCACGCCCCCCTCTGACGCACAGGCACCACACGGGGACTTTCCTAAGAGCTTGCCCGTGGCGTCAGAGGGGGGGCGTGGTCCGGCAGACAGCGGGGATTTCAATTGGAAGCGGCGCCTCCGGCGAAGAAGAAGAAGGAGAAGATGCGGACGAGAAGGACAGCGGAAGAAGATGGAAGAACACGCCGGGCAAGATGCGGGAATAGAAGACCCAAGACAGAAGCAGAGGAAGAAGGAGGAGGAAGAAGAAACCCGAAGGAAAGAAGAAAGAAGATAATAAAGGACTTGTCCAAAACCGGCTCTTGTCTTTTTTAACCCTTTACATTTTTTTTACTCGTGAAATGGTAGAGGTACAAGGTACCCCATTACCATTTCACACAGGGGGGGGGCCGGGATCTGGGGGACCCCTTTGTTAAAGGGGTCTTCCAGATTTCGATAAGCCTTCCGCCCGCAGACCCCCACAACCACCGGGCAAGGGTTGTGGGGAAGAGACCCTTGTCCTCATCAACATGGGGACAAGGTGTTTTGGGGGGCACCCCAAAACACCCTCCCAATGTTGAGGGCATGTGGCCTGGTGCGGTTCAGGAGAGGGGGGGGGCCGCGCTCTGTCCCCCCCTCTTTTCTGCGGCCGGCCAGGTCAACGTGCTCGGATAAGGGGTCTGGTGTGGATTTTAGGGGGGACTCCACGCCATTTTTTTTTTTTTTTGGGGTGGAGTTCCCCTTAAATTCCACACCAGACCTGAAGGGTCTGGTTATGGATATTTGGGGGGAACCCCACGTCATTTTTTTTTAAAATTGACGGCGGGGTTCCCCTTAATATCCATACCAGACCTAAAGGGTCTGGTTATTGAATTTGGGGGGACCCCCACGTCATTTGAATAATTATTTTAAAATTCGTACCATGGGGGGGGGGGGGGAATGTCAGCAGGTGAATAAAAGCGCACTTTTCCTGTGGTTAGAAATATGTCTTTGCACAAAATGACATTCTGAAAAAAAAAAAAAAAAAAAAAAGCCATTTAAAACTGACTCGCGGCAATAATGAATTGTCGGCTCTTGGAAATTGCAGGAGAATTCATTCATTAAAAAAAGGGAAAAATAAAGCGTGGGGGTCCCCCCAAATTCAATAACCAGACCCTTTAGGTCTGGTATGGATATTAAGGGGAACCCCGCCGTCAATTTATTAAAAAAATGACGTGGGGTTCCCCCCAAATATCCATAACCAGACCCTTCAGGTCTGGTGTGGAATTTAAGGGGAACTCCACCCCAAATGTAAAAAATAAATGGCGTGGAGTCCCCCCTAAAATCCACACCAGACCCCTTATCCGAGCACGTTGACCTGGCCGGCCGCAGAAAAGAGGGGGGGACAGAGCGCGGCCCCCCCCCTCTCCTGAACCGCACCAGGCCACATGCCCTCAACATTGGGAGGGTGTTTTGGGGTGCCCCCCAAAACACCTTGTCCCCATGTTGATGAGGACAAGGGTCTCTTCCCCACAACCCTTGCCCGGTGGTTGTGGGGGTCTGCGGGCAGGAGGCTTATCGAAATCTGGAAGACCCCTTTAACAAAGGGGCCCCCCAGATCCCGGCCCCCCCCCTGTGTGAAATGGTAATGGGGTACCTTGTACCTCTACCATTTCACGAGTAAAAAAAATGTAAAGGGTTAAAAAAGACAAGAGCCGGTTTTTGACAAGTCCTTTATTATCTTCTTTCTTCTTTCCTTCGGGTTTCTTCTTCCTCCTCCTTCTTCTTCTTCTGCTTCTGTCTTGGGTCTTCTATTCCCGCATCTTGACTGGCGTGTTCTTCCATCTTCTTCCGCTGTCCTTCTCGTCCGCATCTTCTCCTTCTTCTTCTTCGCCGGAGCGGCCACTTCCAATTGAAATCCCCGCTGTCTGCCGGACCACGCCCCCCCCTCTGACGCCACGGGCAAGCTCTTAGGAAAGTCCCCGTGTGGTGCCTGTGCGTCAGAGGGGGGCGTGTTCACATGTTCCAGAAAGCGGGCAATTCAATTGGAAGCGGCGACTCTGGCAAAGAAAAAGCCGCGCACGAGCTTCAAATTGAATTGGCCGCCCTCTGACATGTGACCACGCCCCCCTCTGACGCACTGGCAGCACACTCCTAAGAGCTTGCCCGTGGCGTCAGAGGGGGGGCGTGGTCCGGCAGACAGCGGGGATTTCAATTGGAAGCGGCCGCTCCGGCGAAGAAGAAGAAGGAGAAGATGCGGACGAGAAGGACAGCGGGAGGAACAGAAGATGGAAGAACACGCCGGGCAAGATGCGGGAATAGAAGACCCAAGACAGAAGCAGAGGAAGAAGAAGGAGGAGGAAGAAGAAACCCGAAGAAAAGAAGAAAGAAGATAATAAAGGACTTGTCAAAAACCGGCTCTTGTCTTTTTTAACCCTTTACATTTTTTTTCTCGTGAAATGGTAGAGGTACAAGGTACCCCATTACCATTTCACACAGGGGGGGGGCCGGGATCTGGGGGGCCCCTTTGTTAAAGGGGTCTTCCAGATTTCGATAAGCCTCCCGCCCGCAGACCCCCACAACCACCGGGCAAGGGTTGTGGGGAAGAGACCCTTGTCCTCATCAACATGGGGACAAGGTGTTTTGGGGGGCACCCCAAAACACCCTCCCAATGTTGAGGGCATGTGGCCTGGTGCGGTTCAGGAGAGGGGGGGGGCCGCGCTCTGTCCCCCCCTCTTTTCTGCGGCCGGCCAGGTCAACGTGCTCGGATAAGGGGTCTGGTGTGGATTTTAGGGGGGACTCCACGCCATTTTTTTTTTAATTTGGAGTGGAGTTCCCCTTAAATTCCACACCAGACCCGAAGGGTCTGGTTATGGATATTTGGGGGGAACCCCACGTCATTTTTTTTTTAAATTGACGGCGGGGTTCCCCTTAATATCCATACCAGACCTAAAGGGTCTGGTTATTGAATTTGGGGGGACCCCCACGCTTTTTTTTCCCTTTTTTTAATGAATGAATTCTCCTGCAATTGCCGGGAGCCGACAATTCATTATAGCCGCGAGTCAGTTTTAAATGGCTTTTTTTCCTTTGAAAAATGACATTTTGTGCAGAGACAGTTCTAACCACGGGAAACATGCGCTTTTTCACATGCTGACATTAGAGACCCCCATAGTACGAAATTTAAAGGAAAATTACACTTTTATTATTGCACTTTTAGCATTATTAAAATCACTGCTCCCGAAAAAACGGCCGTTTTAAAAAATAAAAAAAGCATTGGTACATGTCCCCTGGGGCAGGACTGAGGTCCCCAAACACTTTTTAGGACAAAACTTGCAGATTAGCCTTTAAAATTCACTATTAAGATTTCCCCCCATAGACTTATACAGGGAGTTCGGCGGCGGCTTTAGTTATCAATCACATCGCGCTGCTGCTGCCGCCGGTTCATGCGCCTAATTAGGGATTCATCCAGCGCACTAATTAAGGCATGTACCGGCGCAGCGCAGATTCATTAGTAAATCAGCCCCATTGTGTCTTTTTTCAAAATTGTCGCTTTTTTTTTGTTTATAGCGCAAAAAATAAAAACCGCACGGGCGATTAAATACCACCAAAAGAAAGCTCTATTTTTGGGGAAAAAGGGACGGCAATTTTGTTTGGGAGCCACGTCGCACGACCGCGCAATTGTCAGTTAAAGCGACGCAGTGCCGGAAGCTAACATTTTGTCTGGGCAGGAAGGGGGTGTAGGTGCACAGTAGGCAAGTGGTTAAACTCATCTGGGTCAAGTAACAGGTGTGGACAATATAAAAATCACACCTGAAAGCAAATAAAATAGAGGGAAGTTCACTAAGGCCCCTTTCACATGAGTGGACCGTTGTCCGCTTATTACAAGTCCGTTTACGGACTTGTAATGGGCCCCTATGGGATCGCGTCCGTTAGAGGATGATGCGTCCGTTAGCAGATGATGCATCCGCTAACGTCCGCAAGATCTGCATTTGTTTTTTCGGACAGAAGAAAACCCTATTTTTCTTCCGTCCAGCGGATCGGATCGGATGCAAACGGACAGACGGTCTGTTTTCATCCGATTCCCCATAGGGCAGTGATGGCGAACCTTGGCACCCCAGATGTTTTGGAACTACATTTCCCATGATGCTCATGCATTCTGCAGTGTAGGTAAGCATTATGGGAAATGTAGTTCGAAAAATCTGGGGTGCCAAGGTTCGCCATCACTGCCATAGGGGATAGCGGAGGAGAGACAGGGCGGTCCCTGCACAGTGTGCGGGGACCGTCCTGTCCGCCGACAGCTCAGCGGGACCCCCCGCTGAGCCGACGGACACACACGGAGCAGACAGAAAAACGTGTGAAAGAGGCCTTATGCCGCGTACACACGATCATTTTTTGTGATGAAAAAAAACAACGTTTTCTGTGAAGTAAAAAACGACGTTTTTGAAACGTCACTTTCAAAGACGATGTTGCCTACACACCATCGTTTTTTTCACAAAAAGCGAGGTTACGTTCACCACTCTTTTCCATTGAAGCTCGCTTCATAACTAGCTTCTGGGCATGCGCGGGTTGAAAAACGTCGTTTTAAACGACGTTTTTGCTACACACGGTGACTTTTTGTGAAACAAAAAACGATGTTTTGAAAAACGACACAAAAAATTCAAGCATGTTGGAATTTTTTTTTGGTCATTTTTTGAAGACAAAAAACAACGTTTTGCCCACACACGATCAATTTAAATGACGTTTTTTAAAACGTCGTTTTATTTCATCACAAAAAACGACAGTGTGTACGCGGCATTAGTGTTTGCATTGTGTGTCTGTGTGTGTCACACTAAGCATGGACAACAGAAAGAGGAGAAAATAACTGTCTGAGGACTTGAGAACCAAAATTGTGGACAAATATCAACAATCTCAAGGTTACAAGTCCATCGCCAGAGATCTAGATTTTCCTTTGTTCACAGTGCGCAACATTATCAAGAAGTTTGCAACCCATGACACTGTAGCTAATCTCTCTGGGCGTGGACGGAAGAGAAAAATTGATGAAAGGTTGCAACGCAGGATAGTCCGGATGGTAGATATGCAGCCCTAAACAAGTTCCAAAGAAATTCGAGCTGTCCTGCAGGCTCAGGGAGCATCAGTGACAGCTCAAACTATCCATCGACATTTAAACGAAATGAAACGCTATGGCAGGAGACCCAGGAGGACCCCACTGCTGACACAGAGACATAAAAAAGCAAGACTACAGTTTTCCAAAATGTACTTAAGTAAGCCAAAATCCTTCTGGGAAAATGTCTTGTGGACAGATGAGACCAAGATAGAGATTTTTGGTAAAGCACATCATTCTGCTGTTTACCGAAAATGGAATGAGGCCTACAAAAAAAAAGAACACAGTACCTACAGTGAAATATGGTGGAGGTTCAATAATGGGGTTGTTTTGCTGCATCTGGCACTGGGTGCCTTGAATGTGTGCAAGGCATCATGAAATATGAGGATTACCAAAGGATTTTGGGTCGCACTGTAGAGCCCAGTGTCAGAAAGCTGGGTTTGCGTCCAAAATCTTGGGTCTTCCAGCGGGACAATGATCCCAAACATTCATCAAAAAGCACCCAGAAATGGATGGCAATAAAGCGCTGGAGAGTTCTAAAGTGGCCAGCAATAAGTCCAGATCTAAATCCCATGAACACCTGTGGAGAGATCTTAAAATTACTGTTGGGAAAAGGTACCCTACCAATAAGAGAGACCTGGAGCAGTTTGCAAAGGAAGGACATGTGTATAGCAAAACATGTGTTACTGCAATACTTTTCTGTGAGAAATACTTGATTGTTGGATACCAACAATTTTGGCCATGACTGTATATAAAGGCTGTACACAGCCAACACAAGTCAGCTTGAAAAAAGTGCGCACGGTGTTTCTCATCTCCTCACTGCGCATGCACAGAAACGCGTTGACTCATTGTCCGTGACGTCATCCCGCCCCACGCCGCGTTTCAGCATCCCGCACAGACAAGGAGCTTTCACTCTAGTCCTCGTTCTGCACGCCGCCCGAGACCCGGAAACTATTCATTGGATGGAACACCGGCTCCCCTGCACACAAAAACTGCATCTGGACATTGCTGGCACAGGCGGAGATGTACATCCCACTGGACTCCCACATGCCGTTTTAAAGATACTTCAGAGTGAGTGTTTCAATGCTACTGCACTATTAAAATAACACAGTTTTACTCAAGCGGCATCTGCCTTTGTCTTTTTCTCTTAACATTTTTCAAGACCCTGTGTGAAAGTGTACCACAGGACTGTGCAATGCTGTACTTTATTCTAATACTCCACTAGTGTGTGGTAGTGATGAAAACTATTTAATAGCGGGTAACACACCTATGTCCACAATTTAACAGATACAACATCTTCTTTGGGATGATTTTTGGGTAAAGGTACCATAGAGGACATCTCATGCAGCCAGCTCACTGCATTTGGATTGGAAACTTGGGCAACAGCACCGTCTGGAAACAGAAGGGCTGTGATGATCTCTTCCTGGAATTTTAGGAAGGATCCAGTTCTTCCTGAAGCTTTGTATAGCACATAATGGTTCAGCAGAGCCAATTGAAATAAGTATTCAGTTACTTTTGTACCAGTGTCTGGCCTTACGGGCAATTAAGTATGGCGCCATCATCTGGTCATTGAAGTCCACCCCTCCCATGTTATGGTTGTATTCGTGGACACAGACGGGATTCCCAACAACTCCAGTCGCCGTAGTAATTTGGACTGCCGTGTCTGCATGAATGGAGGACAGAATGAAAACATTCCGTGTGTCCCTCCACTTTACTTCAAGCGAGCTCTCTCCCCCGTCTAAGTCAGGAATCTACAAGCCATTGGAGGAATCCCCAACAATTAGATCGCACTGTGCCACATGCACCAATTCCAGAATCAAAAAGGTAACTAAAAAGTGGCATCGCTTGTGTAATGATTTTCCACCTATAAATGGTACCCCTTTCCTGAATAAGGGTGACACCAAGTCTCAAACAGTATTACCGCTGCTCCCCATGTAGTCTGGGCAGTTGGGGTGCTCCACACTGCCATCTTTTCCCTTGTAAATCCAGAAACTACATGCATAGCCTGTGGCCCTGTCACAGAGCTTATAAATCTTAACCCCATATATGGCATGCTTGCTGAAAGCAAGGCGGCCAGAAAATGTAATCAGGGACTCATAAACACAGACAACTTGTTGGGGCGTATACAAGGCTGCAAATTGTTGGTTGAGGCGATTTACAAGAGGCTGAATTTTGTTGAGACGATCATATTCAGGGTCATCCCAAGGACGACAGAGTTCATTGTCATTGAAGTGCATGAACCGCAAGATTTGCTTGTGTCCTGGTCATGGCAGCAGAGAACACGGGCATATGGTGAATTGGGTCAGTGGACCAATATGACCACAACTCACTCTTTTTAGTAACACCCATGAGGAGGGATAGGCCCAGAAAGGTCTTAAATTCGGGAACCATTATAGGTTTCCAGCCAAATTCTCTGGCAAGAGTCAAATTTGGATTAGCTGCGATGATTTGACCAGCATATAAATTGCTTTAGTCCACAATAGATCTTTACAAATCTTCCCTGAAAAACAGCTTGTAAAAGTCACGGGACGTAAAATCCACTGTTTTCACCTGAATTCCAGGTTGGGCAGTGAATAGGAGAAGTACAGGGGTTGCAGAAGTGGTGGCCTGACAATTAGGATTAGCAAACGCATCAGCAAGAGCACTATGGGCTCTACGGGCCTGTCTTTGAATTCTTCGTGGCTGCAGGGCACTATTTGTGCTAGCCACCGCACCAGCTTGTACTAGGCCGCTGGTGCTTGTCAGTTCACCAGAAGGTTGAGCGGCATTAGTACTGTCTCTCTGATGCATACGAGAACCATGCGATTGTTGCACCTCAGCAACAGAAGAACATGGTCATGTACACCTGACCTTAGCAGGGACCACTACTCCATAATCAGAGCTATCTGTTCTGCTGCTGCTGCTCTCTACAGGTTCTTATACTGAGCCTGATTCTGACAGTGAGGCTTCCTCTTCACTCTCATCTGTCATACTCAGTATCATGTAGGCCTCTTCACTAGTGTACCTCTGGACATTTTGGTCACTAAATTTACAGGCACAGCTAGTGTGACTCACAGGTAAAAGAGCACCTGTTTGTCAGTGACTGCATTAATCTCTGCAGTTTTGTGTTCTGTGTTTCTGAAGTGACAGTGATCTATTGATCCTGCACTTGGGTGGGCTGGGCTGGGCAGAGGGGCTAAATGCAGGTGCTGGCAGGTGTCTGGGCTAATCTTGCTAATGCCGTGTTTTTGGGAACACCATACTACTAGGGACGTTAGCATAGACCTTATCAGATCAAAGATATTGATCTGTTCAGCCACTATACTAGTAATGTGGGTGTATGGTGTGTGCATGTGTGTTATTGCTACTGACAATCAAAGGGTTAAAATATGATGCTGTCTGGGACTGATGATGACAATAACTGATGCCAACACCTAACTGATGTTATCCGTGACACTAATACAGTGCTCAAAAAAGAGATCTGTACACTATATTAATGACAAAGTTACAGGTAGTGAAAGGGTTAACTGGGGGTGATTGAGGGGTTTAACATTTTTAGGGACTATAAAACAGGTACCCCAAACCTGGGCTTACCGCTAACTGCCCTAATGCTGGTTAGTATCACAAGTGACAGAAATACAGTGATCAAAAAAAAGATCTGTACGCTATACTAATGCCACTGTGACAGGGAGTAATAGGGTTAACTGGGGTGATCAAGGGGTTTTACCTTTATTAGGGATTATATGGGGGTGGCCTAAACCTACTTGGGCCTACCTATAACTACCACTAATGCCTTGTACACACACGATCGGAATTCCCGATGAAAAAAGGTCAGAAGGAATTTTTTCATTGGATATTCCAACCACGTGTGTGCTCCATCTGACTTTTTTTCCGTCTGAATTTATAAAGAGAACATGTTCTCTTTTTTCTGACGGAAAAAAATTTCTATCGGATTCCGTTCGTCTGTAGGTAACTCCGACAGAGGAAAAACCTGCATGCTTAGAATCAAGTCGACGCATGCTCGGAAGCATTGAACTTCATTTTTGTTGACTCATCGTGGTGTTATGGTGTGACTGTGTGTATGCAAGACAGCTTGAACGGAATTCCGGCAGGAAAATACGATCGTGTGTACAAGGCATAACTGTAACAAGTGACACCAATGCAGTGATCAGTGAAAAATCGGAAACCTGCACTTGGTGACACCATGACAGGTTTAACTGGGGGGCAATCAGGGGGTTAAGGTGTGCCTATGTGTACTGGTGTCAGTGTAGTGCTTGGTGTACTCACTGTGGATGTCTTCTCTCACGCTGGAACCAAAAAGACTCCATGAGGGGAGATGACATCACTCTTCCTTTGCTTGTGTTTACATTACACAGGCAGAGGATAGTCTGCCATTCACCAGAACCGATCAGGACATCCAGGCTAGAAATCATTGTCCTGGGCCTGTAGACTGATCGGTTCTAAAACAAATCATAACTTTTATTTTACAATTTTTTTTTTTTGCTTTTAATTAGTCATATTTACAATTAGTTTTTGTTTATAGACCATGTCCATTCCATGTTAACAGTGTACATTGGATTTGACATCTATCTTAAAAGAGAGAATATCTATTTGCCTGTCTGGTATTTTTCTGAACTTACAGTTCCACTGTAGATCCTAATGAACTCTGATGATGAGCTATGTCTAGATTTCACTAAGTGTCTGATGAAATAATGATATCCTCTGAAACATTTTACAGCTTTCTTTCTATAGTCTAGTTGTATGGCACACTTCAAGGCTTCCCTAAGACAGATTTTATCCTTGAGTGCCAGTCAGATGGGATACTTTATGCAAATTACAACTTTTATAGAACTCATTACTGAATTAGGCCCATAGTAATCAGCCCTTTATGCACCTGTTCTGAAGATTTTTCTTCTTCATCTTAGAGGAATATGCAGTGGCATAATGTTTAAAAAGAGGACTGATTATGGATTGACAGAGAGTTGTAATTTAATGCAGTGTAAGTAATATAAGGCATATGTCTGATTTTATTTTAAATGAAATAATTTAAAACTGATGATGATGATGCAGTAGAAGCCTGGTTAAGATTACAAAATGGACTTAAAGCATTAGGTTTTAGCATGTATTAGAAAACCTCTGCAGACTGGCCTTGTATGCAGAAATTTCTTATAAGGCTGTGCAATACATAACAAAATGTAATTTGTGAAAATTAGAAAATCAACTCAGTTAATATACAAAGCTGTGGTAGAGATTCTGTATACACTCCATGGAACAGTAATAAGTAATGGTTATTTTGTGGCTTCCCTTTCTTCAGAAAAACATTTAGAAGAGTGGATTTTTTTATGACAAATGCCAAATAGCAAGTGCCTAAGGGATTTTTTGAGAAACACCAAACAATAATGTAAAAGGGTTAAAAATTATAGGCCAGATTCACAAAGCACTTACGCCGGCGTTTCAGGAGATGCGCAGCGTAATTCTAAATATGCGCCTGCGTATCTATGCGCCGTATCCCCAAAACGATATATGCCTGAAATCTAGAATTTTTCGACCGACGTAATTTCGATAGACCGGCGCATCGTGCGCGCAAAAATGCGCTAGACACAAAATTGATTTGCTAGGCAAATATGCAAATGAGGGAGATACGGCGATCCACAAAAGTAAGGTTGTGCGGCGCAGGCTACGTGCTGTGCGCATCAGCTGTTTGTCCGGTCTAAAGTTAGTCCATATAAAAGCAGGTTTAAAATTAGACAATCCGTCTACATGTCAGCTAAAGCAACACCGTTAGGGACGAGCTGAGCAGCCACACTTGCAGGACAACAATCTATATGCCAACATGCCAGGGGCATTCTTGCTCATAGCTATACTACTGACTTTAGATGAGCGCAGAAGGAGGAGGGCACGGAGGAGGGCACGAAGGAGGGCACGGGAGAGGATATGCCGCACACGCATAGACCTCTTTGGCATGAGTGATTCTGAGGTGTATCGCATCTTCAGATTCACCCCTCATGCCATCCTGGAATTAACCACAACCCTGCAGGAGGACATCACCAGCCCAACACATGACACCACTTATGACACCCATGACAGCTACATATACAATCATAGCCCCATCCCAACAGAATTCGAACAGAACATGTATGGGGACAGCTGGCTGGTTGGTGAGTGACATGGGAGTCAGGCATGACTGCCCCCCCCCCCATGATGCAGAAATCAGAAGGGGCACATGCACTACTAACATCCTCCTGTCTTTTCCCTTCAAGGTGACTCTGCATATGCACTGGGACCCCATCTCATGACTCCTATCCGGAACCCCCAAACCCCAGGAGAGGAAAGATACAATGAAGCACACGCACATACCCGTGCAGTGGTGGAGTGCACCTTTGGCCTCCTGAAGTCACGTTTTCGATGCCTGGATAAGTCTGGGGGTACCCTGTTGTATTCCCCAAACTTTGTATGCCAGATCATCGGTGCATGTTGCATGCTGCACAACTTCGCAGTGAGAAAGAGCCTGGAGATTGACATACATGATGACCTGACCCCCGAACCAGACAATCCCCCCCTAACCGAGGCTACCCCGTCTTCTGAGGGAAGAGCTGCCAGGAGACAGCTCACATTAGGCATCATTGCATGTTAAACACACACATTAATCATGGCACAATGAGAATGCATGCATGCACACCACTGTGGTCCCTAGATCACACACACCACATCCTCATCACATTGGATTAGCACAAGCCCACCATGCAGGACCATGCAGCCCACCATGCAGCAACGCTACGCCACGCCACGCCACGGCTCCAATTATGTCACTGTACATTCATACACCATTCACACGGACCTGGGGATCACTTCTCCCTGGTCCTGGGGAACCCTTCTCCACCACAAAAGAGGGTGACACCCCTTTTCCAGCAGGAATGTCACCCACACATTCCAAAATCATTCACAAACAGAAAAAAAAAATGCCCAGCAAAAATGTCCTCGTCACAAAAAAAAGTATCAAAAGATCAACAGTGATAATAGACTACAAATGATCGGACTAAATGATTGTCACTTTTTTATATTCAATATCCATTTCACTTCATCTGGAGAAATTGTGTTTTTGTAAGTTGAATATAGACAATTAAACAGTCCTATTCCTGTACCTTTCCAGACCTGAAACAAACAAAAAAAAAATATGGTGACACATATATTTGTATATACAGCTGATAAAATAAGTATTGAACACGTGACCATTTTTTTTAGGTAAATATATTTATAAAGGTGCTATTGGCATGACATTTTCACCTATGAAATCCATACAGAAACCAAAACAAATACGTTTGGAAATTAAGTTAAGTTATGGGTAATAAAATTAAATGACACATGGCAAAAAGTACTGAACACTGAACACATGAAGAAAGAACATTCAAAAAAAGTTGAGGAAAGCCAAGACACCAGCTGAAATTCATCAGTAATAGAAAACAATCTTGACCCTTGTCAGTGCAAATTGACTGGTTCAGTCTCAATTGGTGGCCTATAAAAAGGTGTCTCATTGCCAAGGTGTCACACAAGACACATATCATCATGGATAAAAGTAAGGAGCTCTCTCAAGACCTTCACAACACTAATGATACAAAACATGCTGATGTCAATTGTTACAGAAGGATTTCTAAACTTCTGAATGTACCAGTGAGCACTGTTGGGGCCATAATCCGGTAGAGGAAAGAACATCATTTCACCATAAACCAGCCACGACAAGGTGCTCCTCAGAAGATTTCTGACAGAGGAGTGAAAATAATTATTGGAAGAGTTGTCCAAGACCTGGAATTAGTAGGTACAATTGTTTCAAAGAAAACAATAAGTAATGCACTCAACCTGCCATGACCTGTATGCATGCTCACCACACAAGACTCAATTGCTGAAGAAAAAGGACGTTGAAGCTCATTTAGAGTTTGCTGCACAACATTTAGACATATCTGTGAAATACTGGGAGAATATAGTCTTGTTAAATGAGATCAAAATTGAACTCTTTGGATGCAATAATACACACCATATTTAGAGGTCAAATGGCACTGCACATCACCCCAAAAACACCATACCAACAGTGAAGCTTGGAGGTGGGAACATCATGGTGTGGGGCTAATTTTCAGCATACGATACTTGCAAACTCAATTTCAATGAAGAAAGGATGAATGAAAAAAATTACATTTTTGATAAAAAATTGCTGTCATCTACCAAGGTGATGAAGATTAATCAAGGGTGAACATTTCAGAAAGACACTGGGGCTGATTTACCAAGCCTGTGCGCCAAGACTCATGGTGCACAAGCAGGAGTAAACCTGTTTTTGACATTTACCAAAGAAACACGCTGCTAGTGCAGCGTGTTTCCTCATTTACTAAAGTGCCTAATGCGCCCAGAAGAGGGCGCACAGCACGCCAGTACAGAGCTGGCGTGCGGCATTTAGTTATGTAAACATCGGGGATTCGGGCGGGAGTTTATGAGGGGAGGGAGGGGGGTGATGCAGGGGAAGTGTGGTGACATGTGTTTCAACTTGTGTGGCGGGCCGATTTGAAAGGGAAAGTGACTTTTGGGACCCGATCCCCGGGCGCTTGCAAAGTACGCTAGAACCTCGGAAGGTTCACTTGCATACTGGGCATGCGCAGAGGGAAAAATCGGAGCTCACCGCGCGCCTCTTCAGAACGCCGGGAAATCCTTGGTAAATACCAGGCGGCGTAGCAGTGTTTGCACTGCCTGGAGCGGCGTACGGCAAGCTCCGAGCTGTTCTCGGGCTGCGCTGACACTGAAGGGGAACTCCGCGCCAAATTTCAAATGTGAAACCGGCGCGGCTTCCCCCCCAGGGGTACAATAGGCTCTCCGGCTTGGTCCGGAACGTGAGGGGTTAACCCACGCCAAAATCGGCGTGGGGTTCCCCCCCAGATCCGTACCAAGCCCTCATCCCAGGCATGCAGTCTGGCCGGACAGGAATGGGGGTGGGGACGAGCGAGCGGCCCCCCCCCTCCTGAGCCGTACCAGACCACATGCCCTCGACATGGGGGAGTGTGTGCTTTGGGGGAGGGGGGCGCTGCCCCCCCACCCCAAAGCACTCTTGTCCCCATGTCGATCGGGACAAGAGCCTCTTCCCGACAACCCTAGCCATTGGTTGTCGGGGTATGCGGGCGGGAGCCAATCAGAATCTGGGAGCCCCGTTTAATAATGTGGCCCCCAGATTTCGGGCCCCCACCCTATGTGAATGAGTATGGGGTACATCGTACCCCTACCCATTCACCTGGTGAAGGTGGTTTGAACTTTGAGGGTCTTCTGCCGCCGCCCCCTTCGAATTTTTCGGCCTGGACGGGGGTCGCACATCCCATCCAGGACTTGGACGTGGCGGGCTTCTCGTCGCTGTCTTCTGCCGCTGCCCCCTTCACCACGAAGCTCCGTGCTTGTTTGATGAGGGCAGCGGGCTTCCGTCGTCTTCTCCGGGGCGAGGGTCGTACATCCCACCCCGGATTTCCTCGCCGGCTTCTGCCTGGCTCCTACTGGGGGCCAGGCCTTCTTTTGCCGTCTTCCGCCGGAGGGCGCCACTCTCCGGGCTTCTCGACGTTGTCTTCCGCCGCGGGGGCCAGGCCTTCTTCTTTGCCGCCCCCTTCGATTTTTTCGGCCTGGACGGGGGTCGCACATCCCATCCAGGACTTGGACGTGGCGGGCTTCTCGTCGCCGTCTTCTGCCGCTGCCCCCTTCACCACGAAGCTCCGTGCTTGTTTGATGAGGGCAGCGGGCTTCCGTCGTCTTCTCCGGGGCGAGGGTCGTACATCCCACCCCGGATTTCGTCGCCGTCTTCTGCCGCTGCCCCCTTCACCACGAAGCTCCGTGCTTGTTTGATGAGGGCAGCGGGCTTCCGTCGCAGTCTTCCGCCGCGGGGTGACACTCGCGGGCTTCTTCTTCCATTCGATGTTGACACGGCGAGGTCCGGCGCTGAAATGCCTTCTGAGCGGCGGGCAAGGACTTATATTGGCATTGGGCGTGGGCGTGGTTATGCCAACATGTGACCTTAACCCATGTGACAGTGATGTCACGTCACATCACTGTCACATGGGTTAAGGTCACATGTTGGCATAACCACGCCCACGCCCAATGCCAATATAAGTCCTTGCCCGCCGCTCAGAAGGCATTTCAGCGCCGGACCTCGCCGTGTCAACATCGAATGGAAGAAGAAGCCCGCGAGTGTCACCCCGCGGCGGAAGACTGCGACGGAAGCCCGCTGCCCTCATCAAACAAGCACGGAGCTTCGTGGTGAAGGGGGCAGCGGCAGAAGACGGCGACGAAATCCGGGGTGGGATGTACGACCCTCGCCCCGGAGAAGACGACGGAAGCCCGCTGCCCTCATCAAACAAGCACGGAGCTTCGTGGTGAAGGGGGCAGCGGCAGAAAACGGCGACGAGAAGCCCGCCACGTCCAAGTCCTGGATGGGATGTGCGACCCCCGTCCAGGCCGAAAAAATCGAAGGGGGCGGCAAAGAAGAAGGCCTGGCCCCCGCGGCGGAAGACAACGTCGAGAAGCCCGGAGAGTGGCGCCCTCCGGCGGAAGACGGCAAAAGAAGCCCTGGCCTCGGGAGGAGCCAGGCAGAAGCGGAGGAGCCCGAGGTGGGGCGACACCCCCGTTGTTCTCCGCTGTTTTCGGCCGGCCCCCCCCGGATGTAAAAGAGCTTCATTTTGGGGTGGGGGCACAGTCGAGCATGGCGGAGAGCATGGGTGGGTGTTTCCCCCCCCCGGCAGAAGACGGCTAGAAGACCGAGGAGTGGCGACGCCCCCGTTGTTCTCCGCCATTCCCGCCGGCCCCCCCCGGATGTAAAAGAGCTTTGTTTGGGGTAGGGGGCCTGGCCGAACATGGCGGAGAGCATCGGTGGGGGTCTCTCTCCCCGGCGGAAGGCGGCGGCGAAGACCGGGGGGGGGTAGGTGTACCCCCGCGGCGGAAGACAACGTCGAGAAGCCCGGAGAGTGGCGCCCTCCGGCGGAAGACGGCGAAAGAAGCCCTGGCCTCGGGAGGAGCCAGGCAGAAGCGGAGGAGCCCGAGGTGGGGCGACACCCCCGTTGTTCTCCGCTGTTTTCGGCCGGCCCCCCCCGGATGTAAAAGAGCTTCATTTTGGGGTGGGGGCACAGTCGAGCATGGCGGAGAGCATGGGTGGGTGTTTCCCCCCCCCGGCAGAAGACGGCTAGAAGACCGAGGAGTGGCGACGCCCCCGTTGTTCTCCGCCATTCCCGCCGCCCCCCCCCGGATGTAAAAGAGCTTTGTTTGGGGTAGGGGGCCTGGCCGACCATGGCGGAGAGCATCGGTGGGGGTCTCTCTCCCCGGCGGAAGGCGGCGGCGAAGACCGGGGGGGGGGTAGGTGTACCCCCCCGGCGGAAGGCGGCGGCGAAGACCGGTGCGGGGCTGGAGCCCCCCCGGCAGAAAACGTCTGGAAGACCGAGGGGCTCCGCCCCCGTTGTTCTCTGCTTCTTTCGGCCGGCCCCCCCCGGATCTGAAAGAGCTTATTTTGGGGTGGGGGCCTGGCTGGACATGGCGGAGATCATCGGTGGGTGTCCCCCCCCGGCAGAAGACGGCGAAGCCCGGGGCCCAATGGGCTGGTGGTGGGGGGTCCCGGCAGAAGACCCCCGGAGCTGACTAATAAATTATTTTTTTCTGTGTGTTTTTTTTTGTTTACACTTTTCCACCCGGTGAATGGGTAGGGGTACGATGTACCCCATACTCATTCACATAGGGTGGGGGGCCAGAATCTGGGGGCCCCCTTAATATAGGGGGCTCTCAGATTCTGATAAGCCCCCCGCCCGCATACCCCGACAACCAACGGCCAGGGTTGTCGGGAAGAGGCTCTTGTCCCTTTCGACATGGGGACAAGAGTGCTTTGGGGTGGGGGGGCAGTGCCCCCCTCCCCCACAGCACACACTCCCCCATGTCGAGGGCATGTGGTCTGGTACGGCTCAGGAGGGGGGGGGGCGCTCGCTCGTCCCCACCCCCATTCCTGTCCGGCCAGACTGCGTGCCTGGGAGAAGGGTTTGGTCTGGATCTGAGGGGGAACCCCACGCCGTTTTTTGGCGTGGGTTTAACCCCTTATGTTCCAGATCAAATCTAAGAGCCTGTTGTGCACCAGAAGGGGGACCCCCACGCCGTTTTTTTTTGTAATTTGGGGTGGAGTTCCCCTTTATCCCGGTCCTGTCAGGGGGGGGGGGGGAATGCCTGCTCGTCTGTCCCTACAATGTATGAACAGCGATCTGTCATTTCCCCTACACAGTCCCACCCCCTTTACAGTTAGAACACACCCAGGTAACATAATCAACCCCTTCCGCGCCCCTAGTGTTAACCCCTTCCCTGCCAGTGTCATTTTTATAGTAAGCAATGCATTGATATACCATTGCTCGCTACAAAAATGCCAAATCTCACAAAAATGTGTCCGCCACAATGTCGCATTAGACAGAAAAAACAAATGATAGCCACCATTACTAGTAAAACAAAAAATTATTCAAAAAAAACCCATAAGACCAACCCCTACTTAGAACTTTTGCCCAAACCAATCAAACGCTTATTGTGATTTTTTGCAACCAAAAAGATGTCCAAGAATACTTATCGGCCTAAACTGAGGGCAAACATTTTTTGAATATATTTTGGGGGAGATTTATTATAGCAAACCGTAAAAAAGATGTTTTTTTAGTTACCAAATTGTCGCTATATTTTTGGGTCAAGCAAAAATATGAAAAAACGCAGAGGTGATCAAATACCACCAACAAAAATAAAAAAAAAGAATTTTTAGGGGGGGGGGGGGAGGATGAGGACGCCCAATTTTTTTGGGGGGCCACGTCGCACAACCACGCAATTGTCAGTCAAAATGACGCAGTGTTGAAATGCAAAAAATGGCCCCGTCAGTGACCAGTAATATGCTCTGGGGCTCAAGTGGTTACAAATTAAGAATACACTAAAGTTAGCCCAATTTATGGCCATAATGTGAAAGATGATGTTACACCGAGTAAATAGATACCCAACATGTTACACTTTAATATTGCACACACTCATGGAATGGCGCCAAACTTCAGTACTTGAAAATACCCATAGGCAACGCTTTTTTATGTGTTTCAGGTTACCAGTTTAGATTTACAGAGGAGCTCTAGTGCTACAAGTATTGCTCTCGCTCTAACGTACGCTATGATACCTCACATGTGGGGTTTGAACGGGGGTTCAATATGTGGGCGGGGCTTACACATTTAAGGCCCGCCCCCATATATGGAAACATTCTTCAAACCACACATGTGAGGTATCATAGCGTGCGTAACAGCAAGAGGAATATTTATAGCACTAGACCTCATCTGTAAATCTAAACTGGTAACCGGAAACAATAAAAATGCTGCTTGTTCCCTTCTGACTGCGAGCTACTAGGGACAGGGGCGTTTAAATTATTACTATTTAGGTTTGTTACGTAAAAATTCTATAAGACCTCCCGTTCAGCTTGTAAAGCATCACTTCATGGGGACCAAAAAAAAATTTAACACCTCTAATGCTTTCATCCGCCATTGCAGATTTGATTCTGGTACTGCATTTCGAGTGAACTGGGCATGCTCGAACAGTTAGAAAAAGAAGTTGGAAGTTTCATCCTGAAAATGACTTGCATCTTTCTGAGCATGCTCAGAAAGCTCTTTTTTTGGCTTAGTAATTTAAGGACATCCTTAACAGGTGTAAGCAGTTCCAAGTGCACACAAACTAGAGGCTGACATTTCTTCATGTGTTTCCAATTGGTTCATTAGCACACATGTTATAAAAAGCGTGGATACTGCACGTGTCAGCTGCCCCTCAGAGGGGGCAGATTTGCTGGCTGGAAGGAATGGCGGAGTGAAACAGAGATGTTTTGGAGCAAGTTTTGTATTTTTTGATGTTTTCTCTGCTACATAATTTTGCTAAATGTTTCTCAAGATGTTAATGACTAATGTTTTAATCCTGTGGGTCTATCCTGTTATTTCAAAAGCATGATTTATTTTCCAATGACTGTGAAATAAACGTTGGTCTTTTTTGTTTTTAGGTGTTTGTATATATTTTTGGTGTGTTTATTTGTAATTTTTTTTTTGCTTTCCTTGTTTTGTGGACCAATAAAATTACTTTCAAATTTTGAAGTTTGTTTTGTGATATTTTTTTCATGCTATGGATTTCAACCGCTGCAGCTGAACTAGTTTGGGCCTAAACCATCAAGTGTGATTTGTCTCTAAGATCTTTCCTGGTGTGTATGCATGAAATGTTTAGTCACCAGAAAAGGAAGGACAAAGCGGTAAGTATTGTTTCCTAGAACTGATGTCCAGACTGACTTTTTAAAGCACATGTGCAAGATGTAGGAAAAGCTGCAAACAGGGCCTGTTGGAGGGGGGGGGGGGGGGGTGGTGTGTTTTTTTTGGACAGGCTTGAAGTGCTGATTTACAGCGCTGTGCTTGAAACTAGCACAAGACAATCCTATTCTAATTGTGGGTTGTTTGAGGGAAGCCAATTGAGTGTTAGAACCCCTGCTAGTGTTTTTAGGTTGGGCTTTGTGTCCCTTTTCCTAAAATTGGCTTCACTTCCTGTCACACAGCTGAACAGGAAGTGAGGTTAAAACCCTACCAATGGTCTTTTCTTCGGGGCACAGGTCAATCTAACTAGTGTCACCATTAAGCAAATTGCACTGCAGTGTACACCCCAAATGATTAGTTACTTTGGGGTTTAGTAAAGGCAAAGCCGCTCTGCAGTAGAAGCGTAGGCAATGAAAATCAGAAGGGAAGCACTGATGGTTTTTACTTCCAATCCCGCCAAGTTTTGAGTTTTCTTCCTTGCTTGTCCACTTGTAGTGCAAAGTGGATTTGCCTTTAGTAAATGGACCCCAAAGTCCAAGATTCCTACTAATTTGGGGTGTACACAGCAAAATGCCATTTCCAAAATGGGAAACTATTTATATTGATCTGTGTGTCCCCAACAAAACATTACTCAGGTGTTTCCCTCACTTCCTGTTTGGCTGTGTGGCAGGAAGTGAATGAATTAAGTAGAAAGTGACAACATTTGTGAGGTGTCTTTACCCTATCAGGGGTGCAGGCATCCCCAAAACAAACATGAAAATAGTTGATTTAACATTGGGTGGTGTTTGTGGGGGTCCCTAACACACATTCATACATATTAGCAACGCTGGATCGTGGCCTATTGGCATGGTTATATTTTCTTAAGCCTCTCAATAAAATGATCTGAAATTTGGGGTTAAACTGGAACAATAATCATCACTTTTATTTTTTGGATTTCTTTCATTTTGGATAGAGTTGGTGGGGGGGGGGGGTTAGAAGCTCTGTCAGTTTATTTTGTATTATCCCTGTCCGTTTGGGGAGATTGGCCTTCACTTCCTGCCCCATAGCCAAACAGGAAGTGATCGAAAAAGTAGGCAAATTAAGGGCCCCCCCAAGTCCCCCCCCACAGAACTTGTGTGTGTCCCCTGAAAATTCCTGGGTGGGTCATAAAAAAACAGGGTGTGGCCTTGACAGGAAGGGTGGGTCATTTTTCTATTAGGGGGGTGCCAAAATTTGGTCAGGCCTAGGGAAGCACAAAACCTAAATCTCCTACTGCACATTAGGGCTTATTTAGACAGGATCCAATTTACAGCATGTTTTTAGATTGTGGGAGGAAACCCGCACAGGGAGAACATGCAAACTCCAGGCAGATAGTGTCACGGGTGGGATTCGAACCAGCAACCCTTTTGCTGCTAGGTGAACATGCTACACACTACGCTACTGTGCTGAACGAACATGATTGCAGCTGAAAGCATGAGATGTTTTTTTTTTTTCCAATTTCATGCTTTCCAGCCTGGAGGACAGATGTGGGGTCTAATTGACCCCGCCTTTCTCTATAAAGAGGACCTGTCACACACTAGTCCTATTACAAGGGATGTTTACATTCCTTGTAATAGGAAGAAAAGTGAAAAATAATACAAACAAAGGGACAAACAAGTGCAAAAAATAAAATATTAAGTAAAAAAATAAAATAACAAAGGAATTTAAATGCTCCTGTCCCTAGTAGCTCGCACTCAGAAGCGAACACGCATGCAAGTCCCCACCCACATATGTAAACATCCTTCAAACCCCACATGTGAGGTATCATAGCGTGCGTTAGAGCGAGAGCAATAATGTTAGCACTAGACCTCCTCTGTAACTCAAAAGTGGTAACCTGAGAAAAAAAGTCAAGCGTTGCCTATGGAGATTTTTAATAACGAAGTTTAGCGCCATTCCATGAGTGTGCGCAATATGAAAGCGTGACAAGTTAGGTATCTATTTACTCGGTGTAACATCATCTTTTACCTTATCCCTAAAAATTGGCCTAGCTTTACTGCTTTCTTATTTTGTCATTCATGAAACAGGTTTTTTTTTGGAAAGCCAAAAAAAAAAAAAAACGTTAGAAACATTTTTGGCACAAATACTGTTGGAAATGTGTCCGAAAAAATGGCCGCCACTTTATTCCCTAGGGTGTTTGTTAATAAAATATATATAATGTTTGGGGGTCCTGAGTAAGTTTCAAGGAAGAAAATATAATTGTTACATGAAGGAGAGAAGTGCCAGAATAGGCGCGGTATGGAAGTGGTTAAAGTGCACCAATAAAAGTGAAAAATTCCTTGAAATTTCGTACCATGGGGGGGGGGGAGGCAATTAGGGGCGCCATCAGGAATTATGGGGCCCCTTACACAGCTTCAGGCATGGGCCCCCTGGAGCAGAGAATAGGGGGGGGGGGTGCCGCCTGATATTAAGAAGGGGGGGGGGCTGCCGCAATTTGATAAGCGGGGGGTTCCTTTACTAAAAAATACATATAGAAAAATATATATTAAAAAGGGTGGTAGCCATCCGGGGGCCCTGGGGACCACTGGGCCCTTTAATAAAAAGAAACTTCTGGGCTCTTTAATGAAAAATAAATTACAATATCTACATATATAAAATAATAAAAAAGGGGGTTGCCTTGGGAGCTCTGGGCCCTTTAATAAAAAATAACTACCAAAAATCTAACAAAAAAATAACATTGGGTGGGAGCTGTGGTGGCTCAACGTGAATGGCACTGCGCTGACAAGCCGTTCACCTCTGCAGCCAAGGGTTCGGATCCCGGTCTCGGCTACATATGAATTGAGTTTGGTGGTGTCAGCCCGGCTCCCGGTGGGTGTGCTATGCAAGGTACGCCTGTGCTTAGTATGCCCACCCCCCCCCCCCAAAAAAAAACACCACACTTGCACACACTTTGGCCATGAGGTCTCCTAAAATAAAGGGAGGCGAAGGACCTACAGGGCTGGCTGGGTGGGCTACACTCCTTCATAGGGGGAGTCCCTCTGTCCCATCGGGCTCCCAAGTGTAGCAGGTGGGGTGAGTGGGAGGCCCCCCTCACACCCACCATTGCCACCGGGGCCATGGAGAAGGATGGCGATTGCAAGTCCAGCTCCTCTCTCTCGACTTCACGCACAAAATACACTTTAAAAAAGAAATTAAAGTAAAAAGTAACAAACCTGGGGAAAATGTTTATAACATTTTTAGAAGCAAAAAGGTTGTCATCTGGGGCCCTCTGGGAGCTTTCAAAATTATATTATATATATATATATGTTTAAAAAATAACCAAAAAATATATCATATGTTTTTTTTTTTTTTTTTTTTTGTAAAGGTGGGGGGTTGTCATCTGGAGCCCTGGGATCTCCGGGCCACTGGGGACCAGGCCACTGGGGACCTCCAGACCCCTAAACCAAAACATTGGCCCTTTAATAACAAACAAATTTGGGGGGTTGCCACCCGGGGCCCTGGGGACCTCCAGACTGCAAAAAAATATTAAATTCCAAAAATTGGCCCTTTAATAAAAAATCCTACAAAAACCAACTAACAAATATATATACAAAAAAAAAAAGAGGGGGGTTACCATCTGGGGCGCTGGGGGGCCTCCAGGCATCTGGGCACCTCCGGACCCCCGGGCCCCTTACAGGTGTACAGGGCCGCCATCATGAATTTTGGGGCCCCTTACACAGCTTCAGGCATGGGCCCCCTGGAGCAGAGAACCGGGGGGGGTGCTGCTGCCGTATGAAATTGAGAAGCGGGGGGGGGGGGGTGGTGCCGCAAATTGAGGAGCGGGGGGGCCCTTTACAAAAATTTTGACAGAAATAAGAAATAAAGAAAAATATATATAAAAAAGGGGGGTAGCCATCCGGGGCCCTGGGGACCTCTGTGCTCTTTATCAAATAAAAATACAAAAGAGAGAAAATACATATATATATATTTTTTAAATATAACATTTATCGAAAAAAAGTTAAAAAACAAGGGGGTAGCCTTCCAGGGCCCTGGGGACCTCTGGGCCCTTTCCTTAAAAAAAAAATAAACAAATATATTTAAAAAATATATATTTTTTTTTAAATATATATATTTTATTTAAAAAAAAGGGCTTGCCATCTGGGGCCCTTAGTGGCCTCCGGGCCCCTGGGGACCTTCGGAGCCCTTAAACAAAAAAAAAAAAAAAAAATAGTTTTTTTTGTTTTAGGGTGGTTCCCATCCGGGCCCCTGGGGGCCCCTGGGGACCCCCGGGCGGTGTAATGCCTGTACCCCCCTAATGGCGGCCCTGCAGGTGTACTGCCTGTACCCCCCTGATGGCGGCCCTGGGTGTAATGTCAGCATGTGAAAAATGACATTCTGAAGGAAAAAAGCCATTTAAAACTGACTCGCGGCTATAATGAATTGTCAGCTCTTGGAATTTGCAGGAGAATTCATTCATTAAAAACACCAAAAAAAAAGCGTGGGGGTCCCCCCAAATTCAATAACCAGACCCTTTAGGTCTGGTATGGATATTAAGGGGAACCCCGCCATCAATTTTTAAAAAAAATGACGTGGGGTTCCCCCCAAATATCCATAACCAGACCCTTCAGGTCTGGTGTGGAATTTAAGGGGAACTCCACTCCAAACTAAAAAAAAAAATGGCGTGGAGTCCCCCCTAAAATCCACACCAGACCCCTTATCCGAGCACGTTGACCTGGCCGGCCGCAGAAAAGAGGGGGGGACAGAGCGCGGCCCCCCCCCTCTCCTGAACCGCACCAGGCCACATGCCCTCAACATTGGGAGGGTGTTTTGGGGTGCCCCCCAAAACACCTTGTCCCCATGTTGATGAGGACAAGGGTCTCTTCCCCACAACCCTTGCCCGGTGGTTGTGGGGGTCTGCGGGCAGGAGGCTTATCGAAATCTGGAAGACCCCTTTAACAAAGGGGCCCCCCAGATCCCGGCCCCCCCCCTGTGTGAAATGGTAATGGGGTACCTTGTACCTCTACCATTTCACGAGAAAAAAAATGTAAAGGGTTAAAAACGACAAGAGCCGGTTTTTGACAAGTCCTTTATTATCTTCTTTCTTCTTTCCTTCGGGTTTCTTCTTCCTCCTCCTTCTTCTTCCTCTGCTTCTGTCTTGGGTCTTCTATTCCCGCATCTTGCCCGGCGTGTTCTTCCATCTTCTTCCGCTGTCCTTCTCGTCCGCATCTTCTCCTTCTTCTTCTTCGCCGGAGGCGCCGCTTCCAATTGAAATCCCCGCTGTCTGCCGGACCACGCCCCCCCCCTCTGACGCCTCGGGCAAGCTCTTAGGAGTGTGCTGCAAGTGCGTCAGAGGGGGGCGTGGTCACATGTCAGAGGGCGGCCAATTCAATTTGAAGCTCGTGCGCGGCTTTTTCTTTGCCAGAGTCGCCGCTTCCAATTGAATTGCCCGCTTTCTGGAACATGTGACCACGCCCCCCTCTGACGCACTGGCACCACACGGGGACTTTCCTAAGAGCTTGCCCGTGGCGTCAGAGGGGGGGCGTGGTCCGGCAGACAGCGGGGATTTCAATTGGAAGCGGCCGCTCCGGCGAAGAAGAAGAAGGAGAAGATGCGGACGAGAAGGACAGCGGAAGAAGATGGAAGAACACGCCGGGCAAGATGCGGGAATAGAAGACCCAAGACAGAAGCAGAGGAAGAAGAAGAGGAGGAAGAAGAAACCCGAAGGAAAGAAGAAAGAAGATAATAAAGGACTTGTCCAAAACCGGCTCTTGTCTTTTTTTACACTGACACTTTTTTTTTCTCGTGAAATGGTAGAGGTACAAGGTACCCCATTACCATTTCACACAGGGGGGGGCGGGATCTGGGGGGCCCCTTTGTTAAAGGGGTCTTCCAGATTTCGATAAGCCTCCTGCCCGCAGACCCCCACAACCACCGGGCAAGGGTTGTGGGGAAGAGACCCTTGTCCTCATCAACATGGGGACAAGGTGTTTTGGGGGGCACCCCAAAACACCCTCCCAATGTTGAGGGCATGTGGCCTGGTGCGGTTCAGGAGAGGGGGGGGGCCGCGCTCTGTCCCCCCCTCTTTTCTGCGGCCGGCCAGGTCAACGTGCTCGGATAAGGGGTCTGGTGTGGATTTTAGGGGGGACTCCACGCCATTTTTTTTTTTTTGGGGTGGAGTTCCCCTTAAATTCCACACCAGACCCGAAGGGTCTGGTTATGGATATTTGGGGGGAACCCCACGTCATTTTTTTTTTAAATTGACGGCGGGGTTCCCCTTAATATCCATATCAGACCTAAAGGGTCTGGTTATTGAATTTGGGGGGACCCCCACGCTTTTTGATTTTGTTTTTTTATGAATGAATTATCCTGCAATTTCCAGGAGCTGACAATTCATTATGCCGCGAGTCAGTTTTAAATGGCTTTTTTTTTTATTATTTGTTTTTTTTCAGAATGTCATTTTGTGCAAAGACATATTTCTAACCGCAGGAAAAGTGCGCTTTATTCACCTGCTGACATTCCCCCCCCCCCCCCCCATGGTACGAAATTAAAAAAAAAATATTCAAAAAATGACGTGGGGGTCCCCCCAAATATCCATAACCAGACCCTTCGGGTCTGGTGTGGAATTTAAGGGGAACTCCACCCCAAATTAAAAAAAAAATGGCGTGGAGTCCCCCCTAAAATCCACACCAGACCCCTTATCCGAGCACGTTGACCTGGCCGGCCGCAGAAAAGAGGGGGGGACAGAGCGCGGCCCCCCCCCTCTCCTGAACCGCACCAGGCCACATGCCCTCAACATTGGGAGGGTGTTTTGGGGTGCCCCCCAAAACACCTTGTCCCCATGTTGATGAGGACAAGGGTCTCTTCCCCACAACCCTTGCCCGGTGGTTGTGGGGGTCTGCGGGCAGGAGGCTTATCGAAATCTGGAAGACCCCTTTAACAAAGGGGCCCCCCAGATCCCGGCCCCCCCCCTGTGTGAAATGGTAATGGGGTACCTTGTACCTCTACCATTTCACGAGAAAAAAAATGTAAAGGGTTAAAAAAGACAAGAGCCGGTTTTTGACAAGTCCTTTATTATCTTCTTTCTTCTTTTCTTCGGGTTTCTTCTTCCTCCTCCTTCTTCTTCCTCTGCTTCTGTCTTGGGTCTTCTATTCCCGCATCTTGCCCTGGCGTGTTCTTCCATCTTCTGTTCCTCCGCTGTCCTTCTCGTCCGCATCTTCTCCTTCTTCTTCTTCTTCGCCGGAGCGGCCGCTTCCAATTGAAATCCCCGCTGTCTGCCGGACCACGCCCCCCCCTCTGACGCCACGGGCAAGCTCTTAGGAGTGTGCTGCAAGTGCGTCAGAGGGGGGCGTGGTCACATGTCAGAGGGCGGCCAATTCAATTTGAAGCTCGTGCGCGGCTTTTTCTTTGCCAGAGTCGCCGCTTCCAATTGAATTGCCCGCTTTCTGGACATGTGACCACGCCCCCCTCTGACGCACTGGCACCACACGGGGACTTTCCTAAGAGCTTGCCCGTGGCGTCAGAGGGGGGGGCGTGGTCCGGCAGACAGCGGGGATTTCAATTGGAAGCGGCCGCTCCGGCGAAGAAGAAGAAGGAGAAGATGCGGACGAGAAGGACAGCGGGAGGAACAGAAGATGGAAGAACACGCCGGGCAAGATGCGGGAATAGAAGACCCAAGACAGAAGCAGAGGAAGAAGAAGGAGGAGGAAGAAGAAACCCGAAGAAAAGAAGAAAGAAGATAATAAAGGACTTGTCAAAAACCGGCTCTTGTCTTTTTTAACCCTTTACATTTTTTTTACTCGTGAAATGGTAGAGGTACAAGGTACCCCATTACCATTTCACACAGGGGGGGGGCCGGGATCTGGGGGGCCCCTTTGTTAAAGGGGTCTTCCAGATTTCGATAAGCCTCCTGCCCGCAGACCCCCACAACCACCGGGCAAGGGTTGTGGGGAAGAGACCCTTGTCCTCATCAACATGGGGACAAGGTGTTTTGGGGGGCACCCCAAAACACCCTCCCAATGTTGAGGGCATGTGGCCTGGTGCGGTTCAGGAGAGGGGGGGGGCCGCGCTCTGTCCCCCCCTCTTTTCTGCGGCCGGCCAGGTCAACGTGCTCGGATAAGGGGTCTGGTGTGGATTTTAGGGGGGACTCCACGCCATTTTTTTTTTAAATTTGGGGTGGAGTTCCCCTTAAATTCCACACCAGACCCGAAGGGTCTGGTTATGGATATTTGGGGGGAACCCCACGTCATTTTTTTTTTAAATTGACGGCGGGGTTCCCCTTAATATCCATACCAGACCTAAAGGGTCTGGTTATTGAATTTGGGGGGACCCCCACGTCATTTGAATTAATTATTTTAAAATTCGTACCATGGGGGGGGGGGGGGAATGTCAGCAGGTGAATAAAGCGCACTTTTCCTGCGGTTAGAAATATGTCTTTGCACAAAATGACATTCTGAAAAAAAAAAAAAAAAAAAAGCCATTTTAAAACTGACTCGCGGCAATAATGAATTGTCGGCTCCCGGCAATTGCAGGAGAATTCATTCATAAAAAAACGAAAAAATAAAGCGTGGGGGTCCCCCCAAATTCAATAACCAGACCCTTTAGGTCTGATATGGATATTAAGGGGAACCCCGCCGTCAATTTATTAAAAAAAATGACGTGGGGTTCCCCCCAAATATCCATAACCAGACCCTTCGGGTCTGGTGTGGAATTTAAGGGGAACTCCACCCCCAAAAAAAATAAAATGGCGTGGAGTCCCCCCTAAAATCCACACCAGACCCCTTATCCGAGCACGTTGACCTGGCCGGCCGCAGAAAAGAGGGGGGGACAGAGCGCGGCCCCCCCCCTCTCCTGAACCGCACCAGGCCACATGCCCTCAACATTGGGAGGGTGTTTTGGGGTGCCCCCCAAAACACCTTGTCCCCATGTTGATGAGGACAAGGGTCTCTTCCCCACAACCCTTGCCCGGTGGTTGTGGGGGTCTGCGGGCGGAAGGCTTATCGAAATCTGGAAGACCCCTTTAACAAAGGGGCCCCCCAGATCCCGGCCCCCCCCTGTGTGAAATGGTAATGGGGTACCTTGTACCTCTACCATTTCACGAGTAAAAAAAAGTGTCAGTGTAAAAAAAGACAAGAGCCGGATTTTGACAAGTCCTTTATTATCTTCTTTCTTCTTTCCTTCAGGTTTCTTCTTCCTCCTCCTTCTTCTTCCTCTGCTTCTGTCTTGGGTCTTCTATTCCCGCATCTTGCCCGGCGTGTTCTTCCATCTTCTTCCGCTGTCCTTCTCGTCCGCATCTTCTCCTTCTTCTTCTTCTTCGCCGGAGCGGCCGCTTCCAATTGAAATCCCCGCTGTCTGCCGGACCACGCCCCCCCCTCTGACGCCACGGGCAAGCTCTTAGGAAAGTCCCCGTGTGGTGCCAGTGCGTCAGAGGGGGGCGTGGTCACATGTTCCAGAAAGCGGGCAATTCAATTGGAAGCGGCGACTCCTGCAAAGAAAAAGCCGCGCACGAGCTTCAAATTGAATTGCCCGCCCTCTCACTTGTGACCACGCCCCCCTCGGACGCACTTGCAGCACACTCCTAAGAGCTTGCCCGAGGCGTCAGAGGGGGGGGCGTGGTCCGGCAGACAGCGGGGATTTCAATTGGAAGCGGCCGCTCCGGCGAAGAAGAACAAGAAGGAGAAGAAGATGCGGACGAGAAGGACAGCGGGAGGAACAGAAGATGGAAGAACACGCCGGGCAAGATGCGGGAATAGAAGACCCAAGACAGAAGCAGAGGAAGAAGAAGGAGGAGGAAGAAGAAACCCGAAGAAAAGAAGAAAGAAGATAATAAAGGACTTGTCAAAAACCGGCTCTTGTCTTTTTTAACCCTTTACATTTTTTTTCTCGTGAAATGGTAGAGGTACAAGGTACCCCATTACCATTTCACACAGGGGGGGGCCGGGATCTGGGGGGCCCCTTTGTTAAAGGGGTCTTCCAGATTTCGATAAGCCTCCTGCCCGCAGACCCCCACAACCACCGGGCAAGGGTTGTGGGGAAGAGACCCTTGTCCTCATCAACATGGGGACAAGGTGTTTTGGGGGGCACCCCAAAACACCCTCCCAATGTTGAGGGCATGTGGCCTGGTGCGGTTCAGGAGAGGGGGGGGGCCGCGCTCTGTCCCCCCCTCTTTTCTGCGGCCGGCCAGGTCAACGTGCTCGGATAAGGGGTCTGGTGTGGATTTTAGGGGGGACTCCACGCCATTTTTTTATTAATTTGGAGTGGAGTTCCCCTTAAATTCCACACCAGACCCGAAGGGTCTGGTTATGGATATTTGGGGGGAACCCCACGTCATTTTTTTTTTAAATTGACGGCGGGGTTCCCCTTAATATCCATACCAGACCTAAAGGGTCTGGTTATTGAATTTGGGGGGACCCCCACGCTTTTTTTTCCCTTTTTTTAATGAATGAATTCTCCTGCAATTGCCGGGAGCCGACAATTCATTATTGCCGCGAGTCAGTTTTAAATGGCTTTTTTCCTTTGAAAAATGACATTTTGTGCAGAGACAGTTCTAACCACGGGAAACATGCGCTTTTTCACATGCTGACATTAGAGACCCCCATAGTACGAAATTTAAAGGAAAATTACACTTTTATTATTGCACTTTTAGCATTATTAAAATCACTGCTCCCGAAAAAACGGCCGTTTTTAAAAAATAAAAAAAGCATTGGTACATGTCCCCTGGGGCAGGACTGAGGTCCCCAAACACTTTTTAGGAGAAAACTTGCAGATTAGCCTTTAAAATTCACTATTAAGATTTCCCCCATAGACTTTAACAGGGAGTTCGGCGGCGGCTTTACTTATCAATCACATCGCGCTGCTGCTGCCGCCGGTTCATGCGCCTAATTAGGGATTCATCCAGCGCACTAATTAAGGCATGTACCGGCGCAGCGCAGATTCATTAGTAAATCAGCCCCAATGATCCCAAACACAAAGCCAAGGACATTCTCAATTGGTTTCAAATAAATAATCAAAGCTGCTAGAATAGCCCAGCCAATAGAGATGTGCTGAACATTGCAAAAGTTCGGACCCAAACCACAAACCCTATTCAAGTTTATGGGACCCGAAGTTGAAAAATCAAAATTCCCCATTTTGAAGGCTTATATGTAAGCTATTGGCAATACAAAAGGTATGGGGGGCTGGTTACTGAACTGGGGGACTTGTATCAATGCAACTTTTTTTTTAAAAATATTGTTTTTAAAGGAGCAGGGATTTTATTGATGCTTAAAGTGAAAAAAATAAAAATTGCTTTAACTATAGTGCCTGGTGGGTTCTCTTAGTCTAACTGTAAAGTGGCACATACTTACCATGTATAGAACCTGCTACAGCAAACTGAAATTTATAAAGAAAAAAAAATGACATTTAAATTGATTTTCCCTGTAAGCTTTCTTTATGTTGTAAACAACAGCTTGGGGCCACAATTTAGTGCACTTAGAACAAGATTCAAGATTTTTTGGATAAATCAATTTGGCAAACTTTGGATGAAAATAACAAAGTTTTGCACCACAGTAAGTAAGCCTTATGTGAAGAAGCAAAATTATAATACACTCAGGCCAAGGTTAAAATGTTCTTTTAGATGAAGTTTGGTGTGCCTTTTGATGACTTTGGATAGAAGTAACAAGTGTGGAAAAATTGGGCTTTGCGTGTTGCTGGTGACTTCACACTGTAACCCTATAGAGGTACTCTTGATGAAAGCAGAATATGCAATAAAAAGCTTCCATCAAACTTTTTCCATCGGAAATTCTGCTCATGTGTACAAGGCATAATGGTGCATGCAATTTCATGAACACGTATCATTCCAAACTACATATTTTTTTGTTTAATTTCTCTTTATTAAGTTTTTCCAATTACATATAACATTTAACATTTCATTGACACTTAAAAACACCTCCCTGATAACGTTCTCTACTAAATGGTGGTTTCCTCGATTCCTCAAAAAAAAAAAAGGGAGAGGGGGCAGTTGAGGGGGAGGGTAAGGTAGAGTGTTGTGATTATAAAGGATATATTAATATATCTATATTTAAGTGCTTTAATAATGTGATATTTATTTTGTTTCTTATTTTTCTTCTACTTGTTTACCCGTGATTCAGATTTACTTCCCATAACTTGAGAGGGGGAAAAAGAAAAGTGTTATCTTTATTTGTGTTTTCTTGTTTCTAATTGTTGTGTATCCTTTTATACTATGTGTTTCCAAATCTCCTTTTTCCTCTCCTGGTGGAAACCATGGGTAACCCCCCAGTGGGGCTAATGGGGATGTTTTTGGGGCATATATGCCAAGTTGATTTATCCTATCCCATACTACCAGTCTATTCCGAGTTAGTGGGGATGTCCATTTTGATAATCCTCTGGCCTTTGCTGGTATCCATGGTGCCCCCCCCCCCAGGTTTCTTCCTGCCATATTTGTCTCTGTTGGTACCCATGCTCTATTATCTACGTCAGGGATCTCCAAACTACGGCCCTCCAGCTGCTGTGGAACTACACTTCCCATGAGGCATTGTAAAACTCTTACATTTGTAGACATGACTAGGCATGATGGGAATTGTAGTTCCTGAACACCTGGAGGGCCGTAGTTTGGAGACTCCTGACCTACGTCATGGCACCAATGCAATATACACACCAGGTCCATCGCTTTATAATAGGATGCGATATCTGGGAGCCCAACTACTCCCTTTTCCCTACTTTTACATACAATTTCAAATCCTAGCATTTCTTTCCTTCCATATAAACGATACAAATGTTTTTCGTATCTTTTTAAAGAATATCTGGGGGAGTTGTATGGGAACTGTATACAATAGGTATAACAATCTTTGTACCACATTCATTTTTAAGGTGTTGATTCTCCCAAACCATGTTAATGTATCTCCTTTCCATCTATTCAGGTCTTTTGTTATTTCCATAATTAATGCTCCATAATTACGCTCATATAATACCTTTTCATCGCCCGATATGTGCACTCCCAAATAGTACAGTGATTCTCCATTCCACAAAAACGAGTATCTATCTTTTAGTAATCTAATTATGGGCAGTGGTACATAACTTGGCAGTATTACCGATTTCTCTATGTTAATTTTGAAATTCAATATCTTTCCATATCTTATCACTTCTTGCATCAGCTCATGTACTGATTCGTGTGGTTTTGAGAGAAAGAATAATAAATCATCGACATGCTGCCATTTTATGCTCTCTTTTTATGCAATTTCCACTATTCCCCTGTTCCCTCTCACCCTGCATAGGAATGGTTTCAGAGTGAGAGCGAACAGGATAGGGGATAGGGGACAGCCATGACTTGTACCTTTACCTATATTAAAACCCTCTGACAGTGTTCCATTAACTTTAACTTTGGCTTTAGGTCCTGCATATCCACCCCCTAATCCGTTCTCCCATGCCTATTTCTTTTAATACTTCCATCATTTCATCGGTAGGGTTAAGCCGCGTACACACGGCAGAGAACCTCGACGGGCAGAACACATCGTTCCGCCCGTCGAGGTTCTCTGCCGGCCGTCGAAATCGGCGACCCGCCCGTCGGGAATGGCAACAAGCCATTCATCCAGGCGGGCCGTCGAGCAAAAAGAGAGCGTGCTCTCTTTTCGCTCGACGGGATTCCCGACGGGCGGGCGAGCCAGGAGCGTACACACGGCCGAGGTCCTCGCTGGAATGCAGCTTCCAGCGAGGTTCTCGCTGGTTTCCAGCGAGAACCTCGGTCGTGTGTACGCCGCCATACTCTTGTTGTTTTGTCGGATCCCTTTTGCATCCAATGGAGTATATTAAGTGCTCGTATTGTGTTGTCTTTTGTTTTGCTCCCCATCATAAATCCAGTTTGATCCATATGTACTATCTTTATTACCTTCTCCTTTAATCTATTTGCTATTATTTTGGAAAATAATTTTGTATTTAGGAGGGAAATAGGTATATAACTTGAGCAGTATTGTGGGTCTTTCCCCGGTTTAGGTATGACTGTCACGAATGCCAGTAATGCTTCTGGGGGTAGTGGATTTCCAGCTGTGATATTATTAAAGTAATTATAAAGTGGTGTGATTACTATATCTATATATTTTTTATATTATGCATTAGTTAGGCCATCTGGTCCTGGGCTCTTCCCGCTAGTAAGGTCTTCTATTGCTCTATTAATTTCCTCTCTGGTGGTCTGTTCTTCTAGTTTCTCCACCATGTCCACTGTCAAGGATGGTAGTGTGGACTCCCTGATATATTCTCTTATTTCTTTCTCTTCCTCCTCTTTTAACTTTGTCCTTTGTATATTATATAGATCAGTATAAAAGCGTTGGAATTCCGCGGCTATATTTTTAGTGTCTTTTATCTGCTTATTATTTGCTTGAATATTATGGACATAGGATAGTTCCTGTTGGTTTTTTAACTGTCTTGCTAGTAGTTTGCCACATTTGCCACATTTTTTTTCTCTGGTTCATATGATTTATTTGCAAAGAATCTACATTTATCTTTTACTTTTCTATCTGTGCAATTGGCGAGTTCCGTTCTTAAAGTTTCCAATTGCTCCGCCTCTCTAGGGTCTAGTTTATTTTTATATTTTATCTCTACTTCATTTTTTTTTAGTAATTCTTCCATCTCCCACTTTTTTTTATTCGGGATCTATGGGCTATTAATTCCTCCCCGTATAACTACTTTATGGGCTTCCCATACCACTTGCTCTGATATCTCTCCTGTTGTATTTATTTCAAAATAGTCTAGAATTTTTTGCCGTATGTCTTCTGATATCTGTTCATTATACAGTAGTGTTTCATTTAATCGCCAGGTTTTCTCCCGATCAAGACTGGCACAAATGTCAACACCACTTGTGCATGATCAGATATAGTTCTTGGTTCTATTGAGACTACTTGTATATGTTCTAAATAGTACTGGTCTAAAAAAAAACAGATCCAACCTGGAATATACCTTGTGTGTTTTTGAGTAATAGCTATAATCTTTTCATCCCTCAAATGCTTGCAATGTATCTACTAGATGATAAGTTCTCCGATCTTGGTTTCACTCACGTGGAAGTAGCATGCATTTCACTGCCTGGGAGTCCTAAACCGGAAGTGGCCGGATGCTGTAACGAGACCAGGAAGTGCCTCTAAACTGCCTCTAAAGCAACTGAGGTGCTTCCTGGTCACATTACAGCATTCGGCCACTTACAGGATGTAAAACGCATGCTGTTTCCACATGAGTGAAACCAAGAGTGGAGACTGCTTCACAACACACCTGGTTGAATCCATGCCTGTTACCTTAGTGTCGAGGTATAGGCACTTTTAAAAGTAAGCGGCCATTTGGCCTGTGTATTTTTTTTTATATTAAAAACGGAATTATACTATGGTCTGCCTTTTTTCCATTTTTTTTCTGAAACAACCATTCATCTGACGGAGTTTCCTTCTGGCCCAAACCTATGGTATTAGTTCAGACCTTATCCAAACTGTACCCAAGCTCCATCTGACCTTTCTTTTTAATTAGAGAGGTCATGCTGGTTTGGTAAGTAGGCACTTACCTTCATTCTCACTGGGTGTCGTTAGTTCTATATCTGCACAACAGTGACGGTGATAGCAGACGGTCGAAGGCAACGAGGAGTATGAAATCTAAGCTGTTCTGGATTGCAAGACCAAGAAGGGTCAAACGCAATTCTTGATTAAATGGAAGGGTTATGGTCCGGAAGAGAACTCTTGGGAACCAGCTTCCAATGTGCATGCCCCACAAAAGATTTGTGCCTTTTTCCAGCGCCATCCTGAAAAGAAACCCTGAGGGGCATTCGGAGGCTGCCCGTAGGGAGGGGCTATGTAAGAGATCTATTAGAGTTCTCCCTGTGAGTTCGTGCCCACGTGTACCTTGGCGCCAGACAGCTTATTTAAAGGATGCACTGACCCCAGCCGAGTGCTGACGGATCTCAGCAGTTCTGGTCCCTGAATTCTGTGCCTGTTCCTGTGCCCTTGATCCCGGTTACTGAACCTCGGCTTCCTTGACCTTGCTTTTGGACTCGCTTCACCTCTGACTCTTGGTTCCTGATCTCGGCTTCCCACGTGACCCTGTTTCCTGCCTGATGACTTTGTGCCTTGCTGCCGTTTGTTGCTGAACCCGGCTTCCCATGTGACCACACTCCTGTCCCCTGTTTTGCTCCGCTCTACTTCCCGGGGACCTTAGACCTTGTCCCTGCAACCTGCTGCGACCTCATCCCTGCAACCTGTTGCGACTTCGTCCCTGCAACCTGCTGTGACTTTGTCCCTGCAACCTGCTGCGACTTCCTGCCTTTCAAGATTCGCATCACCTGCTGCGGGCTTCCAGAGTTACATCTGCAGGCACTAGTGTCTCCCCTGGCCCTTGGTTTCCCCTGTCTCAACTCTCAGCGGGACCAGGGCCGGAGATTTAAGAGAGGCTGACCTCATCATTTCAGACTTCACCACAGTGTGACTTGCACCATAGGAGCCGTGAGGTGGTCTAGAAGGCAGGACTTTGTTACATATTCAAATCCAAGCTCTGTGACAGCAGGATATTGCTGCTCTGTGTGATCCAGGGGCACTGGTAGGCTGAATTGGGTGGGCACTGGTAGGCTGCATTTGATGGGCACTGGAAGGCTGCATTTGATAGGAAATTGATAAGGCTGCATTGGGGGGGCGCTGATAAGCTGCATTTGGTGGGCACTGATAAGCTGCATTTGGTGGAAACTGATAAGATGCATTTGGTGGGCACTGATACAGCTGCATTTAGTGGGCACTGGTAGGCTGCATTTGATGGGCACAGGTAGGCTGACATTGGTGGGCACTGATGAGACTGCAATTGGTGGGCACTGATAAGCTGCATTTGATGGCCACCAATAAGACTACATTTAGTTGGCACTGGCAGGCTGCATTTGGTGGGCACTGGTAGGCTGACATTGGTGGGCACTGATGAGGCTGCAATTGGTGGGCACTGGTAGGCTGCATTTGGTGGGCACTGGTAGGCTAAATTTAATGGGCACTGGTAGGCTGCATTGATCTCTTGTATCACTTCCACAGTTTCTAGCCATCTCTTGTATAATGTCTGCAGTCTCTGACCATCTCTTGTATCAGGTCTGCAGTCTCTGACCATCTCTTGCATCATGCCTGCAGTCTCTGACCATCACCTCTACTATGTCTGCAGAAGATGTCTGGGTAACCTTTCTAAATGACTCTCTAACAGAAGCTCTCTCTGTGTCCATTAGAGAGACCCCCCTCCAGGTCCCATTAGAGTACTCAACTTCTCTTACTGTATTTTTTTTATTGTTAAGAGATCATGGGAGGATCCCAGGATAACGAAGACTCCTTCGGGGAGCATCTCTGTGTTTGAGCCATTGACATATAAACATTTTGTAAAGGGGAAGAGTTAGTAAGACGACCACGCCCATGAGGGGGCACCAGAAATATTTCTAGAATCGACCCTGCTAATACACACAGTGAAACAGGGTCGCCTCGCCACAACACTTTAATACGTTTTAGTGAACACAAACACAAAATAATACCCAATTTTTTGGTTAAAACATAAAAAATGATGTTATGCTGTTGGATATGCCCTAGAATTGTTGCTCTCGCTCTGATGTTTGCGTCAATACCTCACATGTGTGATGCAGTTGCCATTTATATATGCGTTTGGGACTTACATGTGCATTCACATTTTCTCATAAGGGGGGACAGGCCGCTTTGCTTTAAAAAAAATATATAAAAATCATTGTACCTTTTATTTTTAATTTGAAGTGACAAAATCCTTATCGATTCCAGTTTATGATGTTACAGAGTGGTAGGAATAACATCAGTTCCTCTAACTGTGTCTCAGGAAGTGGTTACCGCCAGTCACACCCTTACTAGAAGATGAAGACAGAAGAGCCCGGTAAGGGAGGAAGGACCCCTTCCACCACCTGTAAAAGTTATACAGCAGCTTTATAGCCACCCAGATCACTTTTACATAAAATAGAATTGCCAGCTAAAAAAAAATTATACAGAGATCATGGTTGTACCCTCAACCATGATCCCAGTATAAACACTTATAAACAGTCTAAGGTATAAGAAGTGGTTAAAAGCAGTTTATTCAGTACATGCATATGCCATACCTGTCAGGGGAAGTAACAGCTATAGTGCAACTGATGTTCTGAGGTGCACACAATTGCACAGGCTTGGCCCTGCGGGGGCCCATATTGCAATGCACAGGCACGCTTTTATGTGCTATATGAGCGAAATACACAGGAGTGGGTGCATTCACCACTGACACTGGCGCCAGGTGGCCTATATAAATTTAGCATATACACATAGTAAAATAATGATAAAAATCATCAAAAGTCTTTATATCATTAAAATACAGCAGCGGCGCTAGTGATCGGTGGCACAGTTCAATCCGATCACTCATTCACATTCAAAGAGATAAATGAAAGTAAGAAAGTTCTCTCAGAGCTCAGAGGGTGCACAAATATTCCGTGACAAAAAAGGGGGTGCTCTTCAAGACAATTTCAACTGTCCATGATTAGTGACATCACTCGTGAGCCGAACAAAGCATGCGAAGATCCTGTGACAATGTCCCCTCAAGGATGTCTACTCACCAGATTGATGTTATAAACAGGCTTTGGAACAGTAATGTCATCGGATTCCCTCTTCCTCATGGAGATGATATTCCAGCAGCATGCAGTACTCCTAATGACCATCCGGTGTCAGGGCACATAAAAAAAAGCTCGATATGGTGTGATACCATTTAAAAAACTTTTATTTTAACATGCTGTTAAAAATCATGCATACAAACAGCAACAAAAAAACTACTCCACAGAGCAGTAACTGATTACATGGGTGTAATGCCTTTCAGCCGGTCATCAGCTCACAGAGGGTTGATAGATAGTTTGTGGATGCGAGCGTTTGCCGCTAGCACACTAAATCACTCTCCTAACTGGAGCACAGCTGAACCACAGTGTCAGGCGTACATGTATAAAATATCGCGAGATCAGGCCCTGACGTTTCGTCCTTCTGACTTCTTCTGAGGGCATAATCTCGCAGGTCACAAGTCAGTGTTAAATAGTGTTCATGTTAATATACTGAGTATATTAAGTTTGAGAGGAACACTAATGCCTTATTTTAAAGTTCATATATAGACAAAAGACAAAAGTGCGCAAAAGTAACATATATATAAAAAAATATGTGTAGGTACTTCCACAGCAAAACTATTAATGATGGAAGAAAAAATTCAATAGAAATATATAGGTGCAAATACAAAAAAATACATAAAAATACAAAAAAATACAATGTCCCAAAAAGATTCCCAATTGATAAGTGTAAAAAAACTTATTTCATA
>JAJQKJ010002401.1:0-146774 GCA_029574335.1 Rana kukunoris | reverse complement strand
CTTCCAATGGAACAGAGTGCCGTCGAAAGTGTCTTACGTAACCGCGCTTTGCAAGAGCATTGTGGAAAAACGATGGTGTGTATGCAATGTCGTTTTTGAAAATGAAGTTTAAAAAAAGTCGTTTTGTTTCGTCAGATAAAATGACGTTTTTTTTCATCACAAAAAGTGATCGTGTGTACGCGGCATAAGACTTTTGCACAGTACTTTATATAAGGATTCTCCTGGAGTTGAGGTGCTGGGTGGGGGTGGTGTGTAGAAGGGATGGACGTATATTTTGGGGTTCTTCTGGAGGTGGGGGTGGCATGTAGAAGGGATGGACGTATATTTTGGGGTTCTTCTGGAGGTGGGGTGGTGTGTAGAAGGGATGGACGTATATTTTGGGGTTCTTCTGGAGGTGGGGTGGTGTGTAGAAGGGATGGACGTATATTTTGGGGTCCTCCTGCAGTTGAGGTGCTGTATGGGGGTGGGGGTGCTGTATGGGGTGGTGTGTAGAAGGGATGGACATATATTTTGGGGTTCTTCTGGAGGTGGGGTGGTGTGTAGAAGGGATGGACGTATGTATTGGGGTTCTTCTGGAGGTGGGGTGGTGTGTAGAAGGGATGGACGTATATTTTGGGGTCCTCCTGCAGTTGAGGTGCTGTATGGGGGTGGGGGTGCTGTATGGGGTGGTGTGTAGAAGGGATGGACGTATATTTTGGGGTTCTTATGGAGGTGGGGTGGTGTGTAGAAGAGATGGACGTATATTTTGGGGTCCTCCTGGAGTTGAGGTGCTGTATGGAGGTGGGGTGGTGTGTAGAAGGGATGGGCGTATATTTTGAGGTTCTTCTGGAGGTGGGGTGGTGTGTAGAAGGGATGGACGTATATTTTGGGGTTCTTCTGGAGGTGGGGTGGTGTGTAGAAGGGATGGACAATTATATTGGGGTTCTTCTGGAGGTGGGGTGGTGTGTAGAAGGGATGGACGTATATTGTGGGGTCCTACTGGAGTTGGGGTGCTGTATGGAGGTGGGGGTGCTATATGGGGGTGGTGTGTAGAAGGGATGGACGTATTTATTTTGGGGTCCTCCTGGAGTTGGGGTGCTGTTAGGAGGTGGGGGTGGTGTGTAGAAGGGATGGATGTATATTTTGGGGTCCTCCTGTTGAGAAGTTGAGGTTCAGTATGGAGTTTGGGTGACGTTACGGCCTGCAAAGGTTCGTTGATTGAAGGAAGGATCGGTGGTTAATCTTTTACATCGGGGGATCTCAATGTGAAGTCAAAGTTCAGTTTTGCTCATTAACCACTTCATTACCGAGCCTGTTTTTCAGATTCGGTGCTTACGAGACTAAAACAGTTTTTTTTGCTAGAAAATTATTTAAAACCCCCAAACATTATATATATTTTTTTTTCTAACACCCTAGAGAATAAAATGGCGGTCATTGCAATACTTTTTCTCACACCGTATTTGCGCAGCGGTCTTACAAGCGCACTTTTTTTGGAAAAAATTCACTTTCTTGAATTAAAAAATAAGACAACAATAAATTTGGCCCAATTTTTTTATATATTGTGAAAGATAATGTTACGCCGAGTAAAATGATACCCAACATGTCACGCATAAAAATTGCGCCCGCTCGTGGCATGGCGTCAAACTTTTACCCTTAAAAATCTCGATATGCGACGTTTAAAAAATTCTACAGGTTGCATTTTTTGAGATGACGAGGAGGTCTAGGGCTAGAATTATTGCTCTCGCTCTAACGATTGCGGCGATACCTCACTTGTGTGGTTTGAACACCGTTTTCATATGCGGGCGCTACTCGCGTATGCGTTTGCTTCTGCGCGCGAGCTCGTCGGGACGGGGCACTTTAAAAAATTTTTTTTTTGGTTTTGGTTTTTATTTCTATTTATTTTTAATTTTTAACACTGAAAAAAAATAAAATAAAAAAATTATCACTTTTATTCCTATTACAAGGAATGTAAACATCCCTTGTAATAGAAAAAAGCATGACAGGTCCCCTTATATATGAGATCTGGGGTCAAAAAGACCTCAGATCTCATATTTCAGGCTTAAATGCAAAAAAAAAAAAAAAAAATAAAAAAAAAAAATAAGTCAAAATGTAAACATATTAAATGTCTCTTTAAGACGCTGGGCGGAAATGACGTTTTGACGTCACTTCCCCGCCCAGCAGAGAGAGGGGGACGGCTGAGGGACATTTTTTCCCTCAGTCACATCCCCGGACAGACAACGAGCGGACCCGATCGCCTCCGCCGCTACCGACGGCTACGGTAAGCGGCGGAGGGCGCGGGAGAGCGGCGGGAGGGGGGGGGCACCCTCTCCCGCCGCCGGTAACGGCGATCTCGCGGCGAATCCGCCGCGATGACCGCCGTTATCGTTAACAGGACCGCCCCACGAAGAGATGGATATCTCGGTTGTGGCAGCAGCTGCTGCCGTTACCGAGATATCCATCTTCAAAAACGTGACGTCTTTGGACGTGGGGCCGGTCACAAGTGGTTAAAATTCTATAATGGAACCGGCCGGTGGTGAAACATTTGCAGTGGATGCCGAGCTGAGCTGGGGGAGGGGGGCTGTGAAGGATTATACAGTTTGCGGCATCTGTACTGAGGATGCCAATCACAACCCTGCAGCTGACGGGTCATCCCGGGTCACCTCTTCTCGTGTCATGTGACCACCCCTCAGACCAACCCTCCTACAATATAAATATACCCCAAGTCTCTGTCACCCCTGTACACAAATTTGTGGGCGGAGAGTGGTGATGTCACACCTGTACAAGGATTGGGGGGCGGAGAGTGGTGATGTCACACCTGTACAAGGATTGGGGGGCGGAGAGTGGTGATGTCCTCTGCACACTTCCTGAGTGACCCCCGTCCTCTGCACACTTCCTGAGCTACCCCCTGTCCTCTGCACACTTCCTGAGCCACCCCGTCCTCTGTACACTTCCTGAGCTAACCCCTGTCCTCTGCACACTTCCTGAGCCACCCCGTCCTCTGCACACTTCCTGAGCCACCCCGTCCTCTGCACACTTCCTGAGCCACCCCGTCCTCTGCACACTTCCTGAGCCACCCTCTGTCCTCTGCACACTTCCTGAGCCACCCTCTGTCCTCTGCACACTTCCTGAGCTGCCCCCTGTCCTCTGCACACTTCGTGAGCCGCCCCCTGTCCTCTGCACACTTCGTGAGCCGCCCCCTGTCCTCTGCACACTTCCTGAGCCACCCCCTGTCCTCTGGACACTTCCTGAGCTATCCCCTGTCCTCTGCACACTTCCTGAGCTACCCCCTGTCCTCTGCACACTTCATGAGCCATCCCCTTTGCACACTTCCTGAGCTACCCCCTGTCCTCTGCACACTTCCTGACTCGCCCGTCCTCTGCACACTTCCTGATCGACCTTCCCCCGTCCTCTGCACACTTCCTGAGCTCCCCATCCTTTGCACACTTCCTGAGCTCCCCATCCTTTGCACACTTCCTGACTTCCCCGTCCTCTGCACACTTCCTGACCCCCCTTTCCTCTGCACACTTCCTGACCCCCCCCCCCGTCCTCTGCACACTTCCTGATCCGCCCATCCCCCATTTTCTGCACACTTCATGAGCTTCCCCGTCCTCTGCACACTTCATGAGCTTCCCCATCCTCTGCACACTTCATGAGCTTCCCCATCCTCTGCACACTTCATGATCCCTGTCCTCTGCACACTTCCTGAGCCACCCGTCCCCCATTCTCTGCACACTTCATGAGCTTCCCCATTCTCTGCACACTTCCTGAGCCCCCCTGTCCTCTGCACACTTCCTGTTCCGCCCGTCCCCCATTTTCTGCACACTTCATGAGCTTCCCCGTCCTCTGCACACTTCACGAGCTTCCCCATCCTCTGCACACTTCATGAGCTTTCCCATCTTCTGCACACTTCCTGAGCCACCCCCTGTTCTCTGCACACTTCCTAAACCCCCCAGCCTCTGCATACTTCCTGAGCCGGCCCCACCCCTGTCCTCTGCACACTTCTTTAGCCGCCCCCTGTCCTTTGCACACTTCCTGAGCCGCCCGTCCTCTGCACACCTCCTGATCCACCTTCCCCTGTCCTCTGCACACTTCCTGACCCCCCCTTTCCTTTGCACACTTCCTGCCCCCCCCCGTCCTCTGCACACTTCCTGAGCCCCTTGTCCTCTGCACACTTCCTGAGCTTCCCCATCCTCTGCACACTTCTTAGCCACCTGTCCCCCATTCTCTGCACACTTCATGAGCTTCCCCATTCTCTGCACACTTCCTGAGCCCCCCTGTCCTCTGCATGCTTCCTGAGCCCAATGTCCTCTGCACACTTCCTGAGCCGCCCGTCCTCTGCACACTTCCTGAGCCACCCCCTGTTCTCTGCACACTTCCTAAACCCCCCAGCCTCTGCATACTTTCTGAGCCGCCCCCACCCCTGTCTTCTGCACACTTCTTTAGCCGCCCCCTGTCCTTTGCACACTTCCTGAGCCGCCCGTCCTCTGCACACCTCCTGATCCACCTTCCCCCATCCTCTGCACACTTCCTGACCCCCCCTTTCCTTTGCACACTTCCTGCCCCCCCCCCGTCCTCTGCACACTTCCTGAGCCCCTTGTCCTCTGCACACTTCCTGAGCTTCCCCATCCTCTGCACACTTCTTAGCTACCTGTCCCCCATTCTCTGCACATTTCATGAGCTTCCCCATTCTCTGCACACTTCCTGAGCCCCCCTGTCCTCTGCATGCTTCCTGAGCCTAATGTCCTCTGCACACTTCCTGAGCCGCCCATCCTCTGCACACTTCCTGATCCGCCTGTCCCCCATTTTCTGCACACTTCATGAGCTTCCCCATCCTCTGCACACTTCCTGAGCTGCCCCCGTTCTCTGCACACTTCCGGAAACCCCCCCCCCCCATCCTCTGCACGCTTTCTGAGCAACCCCCTGTCTCTGCATGCTTCCTGCGCCCAAGTCCTCTGCACACTTCCTTGAGCCCGCCCGTCCCTCTGCACACTTCAGGATCCGCCTGTCCCCCATTTCTGCCACACTTCATGAGCTTCCACCATCCTCTGCACACTTCTTGATGCTGCCCTGGTTTCTGCTGCACCTACTTCCTGAACCCCCCCCCCCCCCATCCTCTGCCCAAGCTGTTCTGAGCAACCCCCTGTCCTCTGCACACTGTCCTGAATGCTGCCCCTGTCCTCTGCACACTTCCTGAGCCACCCCCTGTTCTCTGCACACTTCTAAACCCCCACCTCTGCATACTTTCTGAGCCGCCACCACCCCTGTCTTCTGCACACTTTGTCTTTAGCCGCCCCCCCTGTCCTCTGCACACTTCCTGCCGCCCGCCGTCCTCTGCTCACCGCCTGATCCACCTTCCCCCATCCTCTGCACAACTTCCTGATCCCCCCCTTCCCCCCATCCCCTCATCCCCTCCCCCTTCCCCCCCTTTCTTTGCACACTTCCTGAGCCCCCCCGTCCTCTGCACACTTCCTGAGCCCCTTGTCCTCTGCACACTTCCTGAGCTTCCCCATCCTCCATGCACACTTCTTAGCCACCTGTCCCCCATTCTCTGCACACTTCATGAGCTTCCCCACCGTTTCTCTGCACACTTCCTGAGCCCCCCTGTCCTCTGCATGCTTCCTGAGCCTAATGTCCTCTGCACACTTCCTGAGCCGCCCATCCTCTGCACACTTCCTGATCCGCATGTCCCCCATTTTCTGCACACTTCATGAGCTTCCCCATCCTCTGCACACTTCCTGAGCTGCCCCCATTATCTGCACACTTCCTGAACCCCCCCCCATCCTCTGCACGCTTTCTGAGCAACCCCCTGTCCTCTGCATGCTTCCTGAGCCCAATGTCCTCTGCACACTTCCTGAGCCGCCCATCCTCTGCACACCTCCTGATCCACCTTCCCCCATCCTCTGCACACTTCCTGACCCCCCCCTTTCCTTTGCACACTTCCTGACCCCCCCCCCCCGTCCTCTGTCACACACTTCCTGAGCCCCTTGTCCTCTGCACACTTCATGAGCTTCCCCATTCTCTGCACACTTCCTGAGCTCCCCCTCCCCCCCTGTCCTCTGCATGCTTCCTGAGCCTAATGTCCTCTGCACACTTCCTGAGCCACCCCCGCCCATCCTCTGCACACTTCCTGATCCGCCTGTCCCCCATTTTCTGCACACTTCATGAGCTTCCCCATCCTCCTCTGCACACTTCCTGAGCTGCCCCCGTTCTCTGGGTCTGCACACTTCCTGAACCCCCCCCCCCCCATCCTCTGCACGCTTTCTGAGCAACCCCCTGTCCTCTGCATGCTTCCTGAGCCCAATGTCCTCTGCACACTTCCTGAGCCGCCCGTCCTCTGCACACTTCCTGATCCGCCTGTCCCCCATTTTCTGCAAACTTCATGAGCTTCCCTATCCTCTGCACACTTCTTGAGCAACCCCCTGTCCTCTGCACACTTCCTGAGCCACCCCCTGTTCTCTGCACACTTCCTAAACCCCCCAGCCTCTGCATACTTTCTGAGCCGCCCCCACCCCTGTCTTCTGCACACTCCCTTCTTTAGCCGCCCCCTGTCCTTTGCACACTTCCTGACCGCCCTGCCGCCCCCCCCCCCTGCCCCTTCCCGAGGACCCCCCCTCCCGTCCTCTGCACACCTCCTGATCCACCTTCCCCCATCCTCTGCACACCCCTTCCTGACCCCCCCTTTCCTTTGCACACTTCCTGACCCCCCCCCCCCCCCCCCCGCCCTCCTCTGCACACTTCCTGAGCCCCTTGTCCTCTGCACACTTCCTGAGCCACTTCCCATCCTCTGCACACTTCTTGACCCCCACCTCCCCTTTTTTTTCCTTTGCACACCTGAACCTCCCCCCCCCCCGTTGCAACACCCTGTCAGCCCTTTCTCTGCACACTTCCTGCTTTCCCATCCTCTGCACACCTTAGCCCGTCCCCATTCTCTGCACTTCCAGCGCCCCGTCTCTCTGCCACACGTCCTGATCACCGCCGCCTGTCCCCCATTTTCTGCACACTTCATGAGCTTCCCCATCCTCTGCACACTTCTTGAGCTGTCCCTGTTCTCTGCACACTTCCTGAACCCCCCCATCCTCTGCACGCTTTCTGAGCAACCCCCTGTCCTCTGCACACTTCCTGAGCTGCCCCTCGTCCTCTGCACACTTCCTGAGCCACCCTCTGTTCTCTGCACACTTCCTAAACCCCCCAGCCTCTGCATACTTTCTGAGCCGCCGCCCAACCCCCCCCACCCCTGTCTTCTGCACACTTCTTTAGCCGCCCCCTGTCCTTTGCACACACACTTCTTCCTGAGCCGCCCGTCCTCTGCACACCTCCTGATCCACCTTCCCCCATCCTCTGCACACTTCCTGACCCCCCCCTTTCCTCCCCTTCCCCCCCCCTTTCTTTGCATCACACTTCCTGAGTCCCCCGTCCTCTGCACACTTCCTGAGCCCTGTGCTTGTCCTCTGCACACTTCCTGAGCTTCCCCATCCTCTGCACACTTCTTAGCCACCTGTCCCCCATTCTCTGCACACTTCATGAGCTTCCCCATTCTCTGCACACTTCCTGAGCCCCCCTGTCCTCTGTCACCCCTGAGCTAATGTCTGTCCTCTGCATGCTTCCTGAGCCTAATGTCCTCTGCACACTTCCTGAGCCGCCCATCCTCTGCACACTTCCTGATCCGCCTGTCCCCCATTTTCTGCACACTTCATGAGCTTCCCCATCCTCTGCACACTTCCTGAGCTGCCCCCATTCTCTGCACACTTCCTGAAGCCCCCCCCCCCCCCCCCCCATCCTCTGCACGCTTTCTGAGCAACCCCTGTCCTCTGTATCATGCTTCCTGAGCCCAATGTCCTCTGCACACTTCCTGAGCCGCCCGTCCTCTGCACACTTCCTGATCCGCCTGTCCCCCATTTTCTGCACACTTCATGAGCTTCCCCATCCTCTGCACACTTCTTGAGCTGCCCCTGTTCTCTGCACACTTCCTGAACCCCCCCATCCTCTGCACGCTTTCTGAGCAACCCCCTGTCCTCTGCACACTTCCTGAGCCACCCCCTGTTCTCTGCACACTTTTTTCCTAAAAAACCCCCCAGCCTCTGCATACTTTCTGAGCCGCCCCACCCCTGTCTTCTGCACACTTCACACTTCTTTAGCGCCGCCCCCCCCTGTCCTTTGCACACTTCCTGAGGAGCCGCCCGTCCTCTGCACACCTCTGCACACCTCCTGATCCACCTTCCCCCATCCTCTGCACACTTCCTGACCCCCCCTTTCCTTTGCACACTTCCTGACCCCCCGTCCTCTGCACACTTCCTGAGCCCCTTGTCCTCTGCACACTTCCTGAGCTTCCCCATCCTCTGCACACTTCTTAGCCACCTGTCCCCCATTCTCTGCACACTTCATGAGCTTCCCCATTCTCTGCACACTTCCTGAGCCCCCCTGTCCTCTGCATGCTTCCTGAGCCTAATGTCCTCTGCACAATTCCTGAGCCGCCCATCCTCTGCACACTTCCTGATCCGCCTGTCCCCCATTTTCTGCACACTTCATGAGCTTCCCCATCCTCTGCACACTTCCTGAGCTGCCCCCGTTCTCTGCACACTTCCTGAACCCCCCCCCCCCCATCCTCTGCACGCTTTCTGAGCAACCCCCTGTCCTCTGCATGCTTCCTGAGCCCAATGTCCTCTGCACACTTCCTGAGCTGCCCATCCTCTGCACACTTCCTGATCCGCCTGTCCCCCATTTTCTGCACACTTCATGAGCTTCCCTATCCTCTGCACACTTCTTGAGCTGCCCCTGTTCTCTGCACACTTCCTGAACCCCCCCATCCTCTGCACGCTTTCTGAGCAACCCCCTGTCCTCTGCATGCTTCCTGAGCCCAATGTCCTCTGCACACTTCCTGATCCGCCTGTCCCCCATTTTCTGCACACTTCATGAGCTTCCCCATCCTCTGCACACTTCCTGAGCTGTCCCTCGTCCTCTGCACACTTCCTGAGCCACCCCCTGTTCTCTGCACACTTCCTAAACCCCCCAGCCTCTGCATACTTCCTGAGCCGCCCCCACCCCTGTCCTCTGCACACTTTTTTAGCTGCCCCCTGTCCTTTGCACACTTCCTGAGCCGCCCGTCCTCTGCACACCTCCTGATCCACCTTCCCCCGTCCTCTGCACACTTCCTGACCCCCCTTTTCCTTTGCACACTTCCTGACCTCCCCTTTCCTTTGCACACTTCCTGACCCCCCCCCCCGTCCTCTGCACACTTCCTGAGCCCCTTGTCCTCTGCACACTTTCTGAGCCCCTTGTTCTCTGCACACTTCCTGAGCCTCTCCCCCGTCCTCTGCACACTTCCTGAGCCCCTTGTTCTCTGCACACTTCCTGAGCCGGCCCCCATCCTCTGCACACTTCCTGAGCCCCTTGTTCTCTGCACACTTCCTGAGCCGCCCCCCTGTCCTCTGCACACTTCCTGAGCCCCTTGTTCTCTGCACACTTCCTGAGCCGCCCCCCGTCCTCTGCACACTTCCTGAGCCCCTTGTTCTCTGCACACTTCCTGAGCTGCCCCCCTGTCCTCTGCACACTTCCTGAGCCCCTTGTTCTCTGCACACTTCCTGAGCCGCCCACCCACCCCCCATCCTCTGCACACTTCCTGAGCCCCTTGTTCTCTGCACACTTCCTGAGCCGCCCCTGTCCTCTGCACACTTCCTGAACTCCCCATCCTTTGCACACTTCCTGACCTCCCCTTTACTTTGCACACTTCCTGACCCCCCCCCCGTCCTCTGCACACTTCCTGAGCCCCTTGTCCTCTGCACACTTTCTGAGCCCCTTGTCCTCTGCACACTTCCTGAGCCTCCCCCCGTCCTCTGCACACTTCCTGAGCCCCTTGTTCTCTGCACACTTCCTGAGCCGGCCCCCATCCTCTGCACACTTCCTGAGCCCCTTGTTCTCTGCACACTTCCTGAGCCTCCCCCCCATCCTCTGCACACCTCCTGAGCCCCTTGTTCTCTGCACACTTCCTGAGCCGGCCCCCATCCTCTGCACACTTCCTGAGCCCCTTGTTCTCTGCACACTTCCTGAGCCGCCCCCCTGTCCTCTGCACACTTCCTGAGCCCCTTGTTCTCTGCACACTTCCTGAGCCGCCCCCCTGTCCTCTGCACACTTCCTGAGCCCCTTGTTCTCTGCACACTTCCTGAGCCGCCCCCGTCCTCTGCACACTTCCTGCATTATCTCCAACATTCTAGCCTGCGCCTAGAACTGCAGATTGATTGATTGGCTTTTGTCGTACAGATCTGAGTGGGAGTGGCTGAGAAGTTACAGGAATATGGGGGCGGGGCTGACACCTCTACAGAAGCGCTGTGTGTCACCAGGACAGGCCGACTGCACATGGATCCCGCCACCAGATTCCTCCATCCACACTTTACAGCCTGGATGGTCTGATCACCTGCTGTGCCCATTGTATTCCGACAGACCCCGCCCCACCGAACAATAATAAACTGAACTGCATCTGATTGGATGACACAATGGGCTGATTTATTAAAGGCAAACAGACTGAACAAAGTGACTCCAGAGATTAGTACATGAGGGGGAGGTCTGCTTCCATGTGATTGGCTATTCTTTGCAAAGTGAAGCTCCTCCTCATTTACTAACCTCTGGAGGAACTGCACATGGAGAGTTCAGTCTATCCACCCCCTTTGGATTGGATGCAGTTGCTTATTGGCTGACAATATTCTGCCCGGCTCTTTGGTTTTTCAGTGGATGTTGGGGGAGGGGGGCGACGAAACTCTACGGATCTTCCCTCCCCTCTCCTCTGACCGGATCCTCCCATCCTTCTCCTCTGGCGGGATCCTCTCCCTCCCATCCCTCTCCTATGACAGGATCCTTCGGTCCTCCTCTGGCGGGATCCTCCCGTCCCTCTCCTCTGGTGGGATCCTTTCCCTCCAGTCCCTCTCCTATGACAGGATCCTTCGGTCCTCCTCTGGTGGGATCCTCCCATCCTTCTCCTCTGGTGGGATCCTCTCCCTCCCATCCCTCTCCTATGACAGGATCCTCCGGTCCTCCTCTGGCGGGATCCTCCCATCCCTCTCCTCTGGTGGGATCCTTTCCCTCCAGTCCCTCTCCTATGACAGGATCCTCCGGTCCCTCTCCTCTGGTGGGATCCTCCCGTCCCTCTCCTCTGGTGGGATCCTCCCGTCCCTCTCCTCTGGTGGGATCCTCCCGTCCCTCTCCTCTGGTGGGATCCTCCCGCCCCTCTCCTCTGGTGGGATCCTCTCCCTCCAGTCCCTCTCCTATGACAGGATCCTTCGGTCCTCCTCTGGTGGGATCCTCCCGTCCCTCTCCTCTGGTGGGATCCTTTCCCTCCAGTCCTTCTCCTATGACAGGATCCTCCGGTCCTCCTCTGGTGGGATCCTCCAGTCCCTCTCCTCTGGTGGGATCCTCCTGCCCTTCTCCTCTGGTGGGATCCTCCGGTCCCTCTCCTCTGGTGGGATCCTCCGCTCCCTCTCCTCTGGTGGGATCCTCCGGTCCCTCTCCTCTGGTGGGATCCTTCTGTCCCTCTCCTCTGGTGGGATCCTTTCCCTCCAGTCCCTCTCCTCTGGTGGGATCCTTTCCCTCCAGTCCCTCTCCTCTGATGGGATCCTCCGGTCCCTCTCCTCTGGTGGGATCCTCCCGTCCCTCTCCACTGGTGGGATCCTCCGGTCCCTCTCCTCTGGTGGGATCCTCCGGTCCCTCTCCTCTGGTGGGATCCTCCGGTCCCTCTCCTCTGGTGGGATCCTCCGGTCCCTCTCCTCTGGTGGGATCCTCCCATCCCTCTCCTCTGGTGGGATCCTTTCCCTCCAGTCCCTCTCCTATGACAGGATCCTCCGGTCCCTCTCCTCTGGTGGGATCCTCCCGTCCCTCTCCTCTGGTGGGATCCTCCCGTCCCTCTCCTCTGGTGGGATCCTCCCGTCCCTCTCCTCTGGTGGGATCCTCCCGTTCCTCTCCTCTGGTGGGATCCTCCCGCCCCTCTACTCTGGTGGGATCCTCTCCCTCCAGTCCCTCTCCTATGACAGGATCCTTCGGTCCTCCTCTGGTGGGATCCTCCCGTCCCTCTCCTCTGGTGGGATCCTTTCCCTCCAGTCCTTCTCCTATGACAGGATCCTCCGGTCCTCCTCTGGTGGGATCCTCCAGTCCCTCTCCTCTGGTGGGATCCTCCTGCCCTTCTCCTCTGGTGGGATCCTCCGGTCCCTCTCCTCTGGTGGGATCCTCCGGTCCCTCTCCTCTGGTGGGATCCTCCGGTCCCTCTCCTCTGGTGGGATCCTCCGGTCCCTCTCCTCTGGTGGGATCCTCCGGTCCCTCTCCTCTGGTGGGATCCTTCTGTCCCTCTCCTCTGGTGGGATCCTTTCCCTCCAGTCCCTCTCCTCTGGTGGGATCCTTTCCCTCCAGTCCCTCTCCTCTGGTGGGATCCTCCGGTCCCTCTCCTCTGGTGGGATCCTCCCGTCCCTCTCCACTGGTGGGATCCTCCGGTCCCTCTCCTCTGGTGGGATCCTCCGGTCCCTCTCCTCTGGTGGGATCCTCCGGTCCCTCTCCTCTGGTGGGATCCTCCGGTCCCTCTCCTCTGGTGGGATCCTCCCATCCCTCTCCTCTGGTGGGATCCTTTCCCTCCAGTCCCTCTCCTATGACAGGATCCTTCGGTCCTCCTCTGGTGGGATCCTCCCGTCCCTCTCCTCTGGTGGGATCCTCCCGTCCCTCTCCTCTGGTGGGATCCTCCCGCCCCTCTCCTCTGGTGGGATCCTTTCCCTCCAGTCCCTCTCCTATGACAGGATCCTTCGGTCCTCCTCTGGTGGGATCCTCCCGTCCCTCTCCTCTGGTGGGATCCTTTCCCTCCAGTCCTTCTCCTATGACAGGATCCTCCGGTCCTCCTCTGGTGGGATCCTTCCGTCCCTCTCCTCTGGTGGGATCCTCCCGTCCCTCTCCACTGGTGGGATCCTCCCGTCCCTCTCCACTGGTGGGATCCTCCCGTCCCTCTCCTCTGGTGGGATCCTCCGGTCCCTCTCCTCTGGTGGGATCCTCCGCTCCCTCTCCTCTGGTGGGATCCTCCCGTCCCTCTCCACTGGTGGGATCCTCCCGTCCCTCTCCACTGGTGGGATCCTCTCCCTCCAGTCCCTCTCCTCTGGTGGGATCCTCCTGCCCCTCTCTTCTGGCAGGATCCTCTCCCTCCTGTCCCTCTCTTCTGGTGAGTTGGGTTAAGCGCGGTGGGTGTAGGAATGGCACGGTGAGTGTAGAAATGATGTGGTGGGTGTAGGAAAGGAGCGGTGGGTGTAGGAAAGGAGCGGTGGGTGTAGGAATGGCGCGATGGGCATAGGAATGACGCGGTGGGTGTAGGAATGATGTGGTGGGTGTAGGAATGGCTCGGTGGGTGTAGGAATGGCGCGGTGGGTGTAGGAATGGCGCGGTGGGTGTAGGAATGGCACGGTGGGTGTAGGAATGGCGCGGTGGGCCTAGGAATGGCGCGGTGGGCGTAGGAATGGCGCGGTGGGTGTAGGAATGGCACGGTGGGTGTAGGAATGGCGCGATGGGTGTAGGAATGGCGCCGTATGCGTAGAAATGGCGCGGTGGATGTAGGAATGGCGTGGTGGGTGTAGGAATGACGCATTAGGCGTAGGAATGGCTCGGTGGATGTAGGAATGGCGTGGTGGGTGTAGGAATGACGCATTAGGCGTAGAAATGGCGCGGTAGGTGTAGGAATGGTGTGGTGGGTGTAGGAAAGGAGTGGTGGGTGTAGGAATGGCGCGGTGGGCCTAGGAATGGTGCGGTAGGCGTAGGAATGGCGCGGTGGGTGTAGGAATGGCGCGGTGGGTGTAGGAATGGCACGGTGGGTGTAGGAATGATGCGGTGGGTGTAGGAATGGCGCCGTACCCGTAGAAATGGCGCGGTGGATGTAGGAATGGCGTGGTGGGTGTAGGAATGACGCATTAGGCGTAGAAATGGCGCGGTGGGTGTAGGAATGGCGCGGTGGGTGTAGGAATGACGCATTAGGCGTAGAAATGGCGCTGTAGGTGTAGGAATGGTGTGGTGGGTGTAGGAAAGGAGTGGTGGGTGTAGGAATGGTGCGGTGGGTGTAGGAATGGCGCGGTGGGCCTAGGAATGGCACGGTAGGCGTAGGAATGGCGCAGTGGGTGTAGGAATGGCGCGGTGGGTGTAGGAATGGCGCGGTGGGTGTAGGAATGGCGCGGTGGATGTAGGAATGGCGTGGTGGGTGTAGGAATGACGCATTAGGCGTAGAAATGGCGCGGTAGGTGTAGGAATGGTGTGGTGGGTGTAGGAAAGGAGTGGTGGGTGTAGGAATGGTGCGGTGGGTGTAGGAATGGCGCGGTAGGCGTAGGAATGGCGCGGTGGGTGTAGGAATGGCGCGGTGGGTGTAGGAATGACGCGGTGGGTGTAGGAATGGCACGGTGGGTGTAGGAATGGCACGGTGGGTGTAGGAATGGTGCGGTGGGTGTAGGAATGGCGCCGTACGCGTAGAAATGGCGCGGTGGATGTAGGAATGGCGTGGTGGGTGTAGGAATGATGCATTAGGCGTAGGAATGGCGCGGTGGATGTAGGAATGGCGCGGTGGGTGTAGGAATGGCGCGTTGGGTGTAGGAATGGCGCGGTGGATGTAGGAATGACGCGGTGGGTGTAGGAATGGCACGGTGGGTGTAGGAATGATGCAGTGGGTGTAGGAATGGCGCCGTACGCGTAGAAATGGCGCGGTGGATGTAGGAATGGCGTGGTGGGTGTAGGAATGACGCATTAGGCGTAGAAATGGCGCGGTAGGTGTAGGAATGGTGCGGTGGGCGAGCGAATGGCGCGGTGGGGGTAGGAATGATGCGGTGGGCGAGCGAATGGCGCGGTGGGGGTAGGAATGACGCAGTGGGCGAGCGAATGGCGCGGTGGGGGTAGGAATGACGCAGTGGGCGAGCGAATGGCGCGGTGGGGGTAAGAATGGCGCAGTGAACAATCGAATGGCGCGTTGGGTGTAGGAATGACGCGGTGGGCGAGCGAATGGCGCGGTGGGGGTAGGAATGATGCGGTGGGCGAGCGAATGGCGCGGTGGGGGTAGGAATGACGCAGTGGGCGAGCGAATGGCGCGGTGGGGGTGGGAATGACGCAGTGGGCGAGCGAATGGCGCGGTGGGGGTAGGAATGACGCGATAGGGGTAAGAATGGCGCAGTGAACAAGCGAATGTCGCGGTGGGTGTAGGAATGACACGGTGGGCGAGCGAATGGCGCGGTGGGTGTAGGAATGACGCTGTGGGCGAGCGAATGGCGCGGTGGGTGTAGGAATGACGCGGTGGGCGAGCGAATGCCGCGGTAGGTGTAGGAATGACGCTGTGGGCGAGCGAATGGCGCGGTGGGTGTAGGAATGACGCTGTGGGCGAGCGAATGGCGCGGTAGGTGTAGGAATGACGCTGTGGGCGAGCGAATGACGCGGTAGGTGTAGGAATGACACGGTGGGCGAGCGAATGGCGCGGTGGGTGTAGGAATGACGCGGTGGGCAAGCGAATGGCGCGGTAGGTGTAGGAATGACGCTGTGGGCGAGCGAATGGCGCGGTGGGTGTAGGAATGACGCGGTGGGTGTAGGAATGACGCTGTGGGCGAGCGAATGGCGCGGTGGGTGTAGGAATGACACGGTGGGCGAGCGAATGACGCGGTAGGGTAGGTGTAGGAATGACGCTGTGGGCGAGCGAATGACGCGGTAGGTGTAGGAATGACGCTGTGGGCGAGCAAATGGCGCGGTGGGGGTTGGAATGACGCGGTGGGCGAGCGAATGGCGCGGTGGGTGTAGGAATGAAGCTGTGGGCGAGCGAATGGCGCGGTGGGTGTAGGAATGTCGCGGTGGGCGAGCGAATGGCGCGGTGGGCGAGCGAATGGCGCGGTGGGTGTAGGAATGACGCTGTGGGCGAGCGAATGGCGCGGTGGGTGTAGGAATGACGCGGTGGGCGAGCGAATGGCGCGGTGGGTGTAGGAATGACGCTGTGGGCGAGCGAATGGCGCGGTGGGTGTAGGAATGACGCAGTGGGCGAGCAAATGGCGCGGTGGGTGTAGGAATGACGCAGTGGGCGAGCGAATGGCGCGGTGGGTGTAGGAATGACGCGGTGGGCGAGCGAATGGCGCGGTAGGTGTAGGAATGACGCAGTGGGCGAGCGAATGGCGCGGTAGGTGTAGGAATGACGCTGTGGGCGAGCGAATGACGCGGTAGGTGTAGGAATGACGCTGTGGGCGAGCGAATGGCGCGGTGGGTGTAGGAATGACACGGTGGGCGAGCGAATGACGCGGTAGGTGTAGGAATGACGCTGTGGGCGAGCGAATGACGCGGTAGGTGTAGGAATGACGCTGTGGGCGAGCGAATGGCGCGGTGGGGGTAGGAATGACGCGGTGGGCGAGCGAATGGCGCGGTGGGTGTAGGAATGAAGCTGTGGGCGAGCGAATGGCGCGGTGGGTGTAGGAATGTTGCGGTGGGCGAGCGAATGGCGCGGTGGGCGAGCGAATGGCGCGGTGGGTGTAGGAATGACGCTGTGGGCGAGCGAATGGCGCGGTGGGTGTAGGAATGACGCGGTGGGCGAGCGAATGGCGCGGTGGGTGTAGGAATGACGCTGTGGGCGAGCGAATGGCGCGGTGGGTGTAGGAATGACGCGATGGGCGAGCGAATGGCGCGGTGGGTGTAGGAATGACGCTGTGGGCGAGCGAATGGCGCGGTGGGTGTAGGAATGACGCGGTGGGCGAGCGAATGGCGCGGTAGGTGTAGGAATGACGCTGTGGGCGAGCGAATGGCGCGGTGGGTGTAGGAATGACGCGGTGGGTGTAGGAATGACGCGGTGGGCGAGCGAATGGCGCGGTGGGTGTAGGAATGACGCTGTGGGCGAGCGAATGGCGCGGTGGGTGTAGGAATGACGCGGTGGGCGAGCGAATGGCGCGGTGGGTGTAGGAATGACGCTGTGGGCGAGCGAATGGCGCGGTGGGTGTAGGAATGACGCGGTGGGTGTAGGAATGACGCTGTGGGCGAGCGAATGGCGCGGTGGGGGTAGGAATGATGCGGTGGGCGAGCGAATGACGCGGTAGGTGTAGGAATGACGCTGTGGGCGAGCGAATGGCGCGGTGGGGTAGGAATAACGCAGTGGGCGAGCGAATGGCGCGGTGGAGGTAGGAATGACGCGATAGGGGTAAGAATGGCGCAGTGAACAAGCGAATGGCGCTTTGGGTGTAGGAATGACGCGGTGGGCGAGCGAATGGCGCGGTGGGGGTAGGAATGACGCGGTGGGCGAGTGTATGTCGCGGTACGCATAGGAATGGCGCGGTAGGGGTAAGAATGGCGCGGTGGGCGAGCGAATGGCGTGGGACGCGTAGGAATGATGCGGTGGGGGTAAGAATGATGCGGTGGGCGAGCGAATGGCGCGGTGGGGGTAGGAATGATGCGGTGGGCGAGCGAATGGCGCGGTGGGGGTAAGAATGGCTCAGTGAACAAGCGAATGGCGCGTTGGGTGTAGGAATGACGCGGTGGGCGAGCGAATGGCGCGGTGGGGGTAGGAATGACGCGATAGGGATAAGAATGGCGCAGTGAACAAGCGAATGGCGCGTTGGGTGTAGGAATGACGCGGTGGGCGAGCGAATGGCGCGGTGGGTGTAGGAATGACGCGGTGGGCGAGCGAATGGCGCGGTGGGGGTAGGAATGATGCGGTGGGCGAGCGAATGGCGCGGTGGGGGTAGGAATGACGCAGTGGGCGAGCGAATGGCGAGGTGAGGGTAGGAATGACGCAGTGGGCGAGCGAATGTCGCTGTGGGGGTAGGAATGACGCAGTGGGCGAGCGAATGGCGCGGTGGGGGTAGGAATGACGCAGTGGGCGAGCGAATGGCGCGGTGGGGGTAGGAATGACGCGATAGGGGTAAGAATGGCGCAGTGAACAAGTGAATGGCGCGTTGGGTGTAGGAATGGCGCGGTGGGCGAGTGTATGTCGCGGTGGGTGTAGGAATGACACGGTGGGCGAGCGAATGGCGCGGTGGGGTAGGAATGACGCTGTGGGCGAGCGAATGGAGCGGTGGGGGTAGGAATGACACGGTGGGCGAGCGAATGACGCGATAGGTGTAGGAATGACGCTGTGGGCGAGCGAATGTCGCGGTAGGTGTAGGAATGACGCTGTGGGTGTAGGAATGATGCGGTGGGCAAGCGAATGGAGCGGTGGGGGTAGGAATGACGCGGTAGGAGTAAGAATGGCGCAGTGAACAAGCGAATGCCGCATTGGGTGTAGGAATGGCGCGGTGGGCGAGTGTATGTCGCGGGTACGCATAGGAATGGCGCGGTAGGGGTAAGAATGACGCGGTGGGCGAGCGATTGGGTTGTTACGCGTAGGAATGACGCGGTAGGGGTAAGAATGATGCGGTGGGTGTAGGAATGACGCGGTGGGTGAGCGAATGGCGCGGTGGGGGTAGGAATGATGCGGTGGGCGAGCGAATGGCGCGGTGGGGGTAGGAATGACGCAGTGGGCGAGCGAATGGCGAGGTGGGGGTAGGAATGACGCAGTGGGCAAGCGAATGGCGCGGTAGGTGTATGAATGACGCTGTGGGCGAGCGAATGGCGAGGTGGGGGTAGGAATGACGCAGTGGGGGTAGGAATGACGCAATAGGGGTAAGAATGGCGCAGTGAACAAGCGAATGGAGCGTTGGGTGTAGGAATGGCGCGGTGGGCGAGTGTATGTCGCGGTGGGTGTAGGAATGACACGGTGGGCGAGCGAATGGCGCGGTGGGGGTAGGAATGACACGGTGGGCGAGCGAATGACGCGGTGGGGGTAGGAATGACGCAGTGGGCGAGCGAATGGCGAGGTGGGGGTAGGAATGACGCAGTGGGCGAGCGAATGGCGCGGTGGGGGTAGGAATGACGCAGTGGGCGAGCGAATGGCGCGGTGGGTGTAGGAATGACGCGGTGGGCGAGCGAATGGCGCGGTGGGGGTAGGAATGACACGGTGGGCGGCGAGCGAATGACGCGGTGGGGGTAGGAATGACGCAGTGGGCGAGCGAATGGCGAGGTGGGGGTAGGAATGACGCAGTGGGCGAGCGAATGGCGAGGTGGGGGTAGGAATGACGCAGTGGGCGAGCGAATGGCGCGGTGGGGGTAGGAATGACGCAGTGGGCGAGCGAATGGCGCGGTGGGGGTAGGAATGACACGGTGGGCGAGCGAATGACGCGGTGGGGGTAGGAATGACGCAGTGGGCGAGCGAATGGCGCGGTGGGGGTAGGAATGACGCAGTGGGCGAGCGAATGGCGCGGTGGGGGTAGGAATGACGCGATAGGGGTAAGAATGGCGCAGTGAACAAGCGAATGGCGCGGTAGGTGTAGGAATGACGCTGTGAACAAGCGAATGGCGCGTTGGGTGTAGGAATGGCGCGGTGGGCGAGTGTATGTCGCGGTGGGTGTAGGAATGACACGGTGGGCGAGCGAATGGCGCGGTAGGTGTAGGAATGACGCTGTGGGCAAGTGTATGTCGCGGTAGGTGTAGGAATGACGCTGTGGGCGAGTGTATGTCGCGGTGGGTGTAGGAATGACGCTGTGAACAAGCGAATGGCGCGGTAGGTGTAGGAATGACGCTGTGGGCGAGCGAATGTCGCGGTAGGTGTAGGAATGACGCTGTGGGCGAGTGTATGTCGCGGTGGGTGTAGGAATGACACGGTGGGCGAGCGAATGGCGCGGTGGGGTAGGAATGACGCTGTGGGCGAGCGAATGGCGCGGTGGGGTAGGAATGATGCGGTGGGCAAGCGAATGGAGCGGTGGGGGGTAGGAATGACACGGTGGGCGAGCGAATGACGCGATAGGTGTAGGAATGACGCTGTGGGCGAGCGAATGTCGCGGTGGGGTAGGAATGACACGGTGGGCAAGCGAATGGAGCGGTGGGGGTAGGAATGACGCTGTGGGCGAGCGAATGGCGCGGTGGGTGTAGGAATGACACGGTGGGCGAGCGAATGACGCGGTAGGTGTAGGAATGACGCTGTGGGCGAGCGAATGACGCGGTAGGTGTAGGAATGACGCTGTGGGCGAGCAAATGGCGCGGTGGGGGTTGGAATGACGCGGTGGGCGAGCGAATGGCGCGGTGGGTGTAGGAATGAAGCTGTGGGCGAGCGAATGGCGCGGTGGGTGTAGGAATGTTGCGGTGGGCGAGCGAATGGCGCGGTGGGCGAGCGAATGGCGCGGTGGGTGTAGGAATGACGCTGTGGGCGAGCGAATGGCGCGGTGGGTGTAGGAATGACGCGGTGGGCGAGCGAATGGCGCGGTGGGTGTAGGAATGACGCTGTGGGCGAGCGAATGGCGCGGTGGGTGTAGGAATGACGCAGTGGGCGAGCAAATGGCGCGGTGGGTGTAGGAATGACGCAGTGGGCGAGCGAATGGCGCGGTGGGTGTAGGAATGACGCGGTGGGCGAGCGAATGGCGCGGTAGGTGTAGGAATGACGCAGTGGGCGAGCGAATGGCGCGGTAGGTGTAGGAATGACGCTGTGGGCGAGCGAATGACGCGGTAGGTGTAGGAATGACGCTGTGGGCGAGCGAATGGCGCGGTGGGTGTAGGAATGACACGGTGGGCGAGCGAATGACGCGGTAGGTGTAGGAATGACGCTGTGGGCGAGCGAATGACGCGGTAGGTGTAGGAATGACGCTGTGGGCGAGCGAATGGCGCGGTGGGGGTAGGAATGACGCGGTGGGCGAGCGAATGGCGCGGTGGGTGTAGGAATGAAGCTGTGGGCGAGCGAATGGCGCGGTGGGTGTAGGAATGTTGCGGTGGGCGAGCGAATGGCGCGGTGGGCGAGCGAATGGCGCGGTGGGTGTAGGAATGACGCTGTGGGCGAGCGAATGGCGCGGTGGGTGTAGGAATGACGCGGTGGGCGAGCGAATGGCGCGGTGGGTGTAGGAATGACGCTGTGGGCGAGCGAATGGCGCGGTGGGTGTAGGAATGACGCGATGGGCGAGCGAATGGCGCGGTGGGTGTAGGAATGACGCTGTGGGCGAGCGAATGGCGCGGTGGGTGTAGGAATGACGCGGTGGGCGAGCGAATGGCGCGGTAGGTGTAGGAATGACGCTGTGGGCGAGCGAATGGCGCGGTGGGTGTAGGAATGACGCGGTGGGTGTAGGAATGACGCGGTGGGCGAGCGAATGGCGCGGTGGGTGTAGGAATGACGCTGTGGGCGAGCGAATGGCGCGGTGGGTGTAGGAATGACGCGGTGGGCGAGCGAATGGCGCGGTGGGTGTAGGAATGACGCTGTGGGCGAGCGAATGGCGCGGTGGGTGTAGGAATGACGCGGTGGGTGTAGGAATGACGCTGTGGGCGAGCGAATGGCGCGGTGGGGGTAGGAATGATGCGGTGGGCGAGCGAATGACGCGGTAGGTGTAGGAATGACGCTGTGGGCGAGCGAATGGCGCGGTGGGGTAGGAATAACGCAGTGGGCGAGCGAATGGCGCGGTGGAGGTAGGAATGACGCGATAGGGGTAAGAATGGCACAGTGAACAAGCGAATGGCGCTTTGGGTGTAGGAATGACGCGGTGGGCGAGCGAATGGCGCGGTGGGGGTAGGAATGACGCGGTGGGCGAGTGTATGTCGCGGTACGCATAGGAATGGCGCGGTAGGGGTAAGAATGGCGCGGTGGGCGAGCGAATGGCGTGGGACGCGTAGGAATGATGCGGTGGGGGTAAGAATGATGCGGTGGGGCGAGCGAATGGCGCGGTGGGGGTAGGAATGATGCGGTGGGCGAGCGAATGGCGCGGGGGGGTAAGAATGGCTCAGTGAACAAGCGAATGGCGCGTTGGGTGTAGGAATGACGCGGTGGGCGAGCGAATGGCGCGGTGGGGGTAGGAATGACGCGATAGGGATAAGAATGGCGCAGTGAACAAGCGAATGGCGCGTTGGGTGTAGGAATGACGCGGTGGGCGAGCGAATGGCGCGGTGGGGTGTAGGAATGACGCGGTGGGCGAGCGAATGGCGCGGTGGGGGTAGGAATGATGCGCTGGGCGAGCGAATGGCGCGGTGGGGGTAGGAATGACGCAGTGGGCGAGCGAATGGCGAGGTGAGGGTAGGAATGACGCAGTGGGCGAGCGAATGTCGCTGTGGGGGTAGGAATGACGCAGTGGGCGAGCGAATGGCGCGGTGGGGGTAGGAATGACGCAGTGGGCGAGCGAATGGCGCGGTGGGGGTAGGAATGACGCGATAGGGGTAAGAATGGCGCAGTGAACAAGTGAATGGCGCGTTGGGTGTAGGAATGGCGCGGTGGGCGAGTGTATGTCGCGGTGGGTGTAGGAATGACACGGTGGGCGAGCGAATGGCGCGGTGGGGTAGGAATGACGCTGTGGGCGAGCGAATGGAGCGGTGGGGGTAGGAATGACACGGTGGGCGAGCGAATGACGCGATAGGTGTAGGAATGACGCTGTGGGCGAGCGAATGTCGCGGTAGGTGTAGGAATGACGCTGTGGGTGTAGGAATGATGCGGTGGGCAAGCGAATGGAGCGGTGGGGGTAGGAATGACGCGGTAGGAGTAAGAATGGCGCAGTGAACAAGCGAATGCCGCATTGGGTGTAGGAATGGCGCGGTGGGCGAGTGTATGTCGCGGTACGCATAGGAATGGCGCGGTAGGGGTAAGAATGACGCGGTGGGCGAGCGATTGGGTTGTTACGCGTAGGAATGACGCGGTAGGGGTAAGAATGATGCGGTGGGTGTAGGAATGACGCGGTGGGTGAGCGAATGGCGCGGTGGGGGTAGGAATGATGCGGTGGGCGAGCGAATGGCGCGGTGGGGGTAGGAATGACGCAGTGGGCGAGCGAATGGCGAGGTGGGGGTAGGAATGACGCAGTGGGCAAGCGAATGGCGCGGTAGGTGTATGAATGACGCTGTGGGCGAGCGAATGGCGAGGTGGGGGTAGGAATGACGCAGTGGGGGTAGGAATGACGCAATAGGGGTAAGAATGGCGCAGTGAACAAGCGAATGGAGCGTTGGGTGTAGGAATGGCGCGGTGGGCGAGTGTATGTCGCGGTGGGTGTAGGAATGACACGGTGGGCGAGCGAATGGCGCGGTGGGGGTAGGAATGACACGGTGGGCGAGCGAATGACGCGGTGGGGGTAGGAATGACGCAGTGGGCGAGCGAATGGCGAGGTGGGGGTAGGAATGACGCAGTGGGCGAGCGAATGGCGCGGTGGGGGTAGGAATGACGCGGTGGGCGAGCGAATGGCGCGGTGGGGGTAGGAATGACACGGTGGGCGAGCGAATGACGCGGTGGGGGTAGGAATGACGCAGTGGGCGAGCGAATGGCGAGGTGGGGGTAGGAATGACGCAGTGGGCGAGCGAATGGCGAGGTGGGGGTAGGAATGACGCAGTGGGCGAGCGAATGGCGCGGTGGGGGTAGGAATGACGCAGTGGGCGAGCGAATGGCGCGGTTGGGGGGTGTGGTGGGGGTAGGAATGACATGGTGGGCGAGCGAATGACGCGGTGGGGGTAGGAATGACGCAGTGGGCGAGCGAATGGCGCGGTGGGGGTAGGAATGACGCAGTGGGCGAGCGAATGGCGCGGTGGGGGTAGGAATGACGCGATAGGGGTAAGAATGGCGCAGTGAACAAGCGAATGGCGCGGTAGGTGTAGGAATGACGCTGTGAACAAGCGAATGGCGCGTTGGGTGTAGGAATGGCGCGGTGGGCGAGTGTATGTCGCGGTGGGTGTAGGAATGACACGGTGGGCGAGCGAATGGCGCGGTAGGTGTAGGAATGACGCTGTGGGCAAGTGTATGTCGCGGTAGGTGTAGGAATGACGCTGTGGGCGAGTGTATGTCGCGGTGGGTGTAGGAATGACGCTGTGAACAAGCGAATGGCGCGGTAGGTGTAGGAATGACGCTGTGGGCGAGCGAATGTCGCGGTAGGTGTAGGAATGACGCTGTGGGCGAGTGTATGTCGCGGTGGGTGTAGGAATGACACGGTGGGCGAGCGAATGGCGCGGTGGGGTAGGAATGACGCTGTGGGCGAGCGAATGGCGCGGTGGGGTAGGAATGATGCGGTGGGCAAGCGAATGGAGCGGTGGGGGTAGGAATGACACGGTGGGCGAGCGAATGACGCGATAGGTGTAGGAATGACGCTGTGGGCGAGCGAATGTCGCGGTGGGGTAGGAATGACACGGTGGGCAAGCGAATGGAGCGGTGGGGGTAGGAATGACACGGTGGGCGAGCGAATGTCGCGGTAGGTGTAGGAATGACGCTGTGGGTGTAGGAATGATGCGGTGGGCAAGCGAATGGAGCGGTGGGGGTAGGAATGACGCGGTAGGAGTAAGAATGGCGCAGTGAACAAGCGAATGCCGCATTGGGTGTAGGAATGGCGCGGTGGGCGAGTGTATGTCGCGGTACGCATAGGAATGGCGCGGTAGGGGTAAGAATGACGCGGTGGGCGAGCGATTGGGTTGTTACGCGTAGGAATGACGCGGTAGGGGTAAGAATGATGCGGTGGGTGTAGGAATGACGCGGTGGGTGAGCGAATGGCGCGGTGGGGGTAGGAATGATGCGGTGGGCGAGCGAATGGCGCGGTGGGGGTAGGAATGACGCAGTGGGCGAGCGAATGGCGAGGTGGGGGTAGGAATGACGCAGTGGGCAAGCGAATGGCGCGGTGGGGGTAGGAATGACGCAGTGGGCGAGCGAATGGCGCGGTGGGGGTAGGAATGACGCAGTGGGCGAGCGAATGGCGCGGTGGGGGTAGGAATGACGCGATAGGGGTAAGAATGGCGCAGTGAACAAGCGAATGGCGCGGTAGGTGTAGGAATGACGCTGTGAACAAGCGAATGGCGCGTTGGGTGTAGGAATGGCGCGGTGGGCGAGTGTATGTCGCGGTAGGTGTAGGAATGACGCTGTGGGCGAGTGTATGTCGCGGTGGGTGTAGGAATGACGCTGTGAACAAGCGAATGGCGCGGTAGGTGTAGGAATGACGCTGTGAACAAGCGAATGGCGCGTTGGGTGTAGGAATGGCGCGGTGGGCGAGTGTATGTCGCGGTGGGTGTAGGAATGACACGGTGGGCAAGTGTATGTCGCGGTGGGTGTAGGAATGACACGGTGGGCGAGCGAATGGCGCGTTGGGTGTAGGAATGACGCTGTGGGCGAGCGAATGTCGCGGTAGGTGTAGGAATGACGCTGTGAACAAGCGAATGTCGCGGTGGGTGTAGGAATGACGCTGTGAACAAGCGAATGGCGCGGTGGGTGTAGGAATGACGCTGTGGGCGAGCGAATGTCGCGGTAGGTGTAGGAATGACGCTGTGGGCGAGTGTATGTCGCGGTGGGTGTAGGAATGACGCTGTGGGCGAGCGAATGTCGCGGTAGGTGTAGGAATGACGCAGTGGGCGAGCGAATGGCGCGGTGGGGGTAGGAATGACGCGGTAGGAGTAAGAATGGCGCAGTGAACAAGCGAATGCCGCATTGGGTGTAGGAATGGCGCGGTGGGCGAGTGTATGTCGCGGTACGCGTAGGAATGGCGCGGTAGGGGTAAGAATGGCGCGGTGGGCGAGTGTATGTCGTGGTATGCGTAGGAATGGCGCGGTGGGCGAGCGAATGGCGCGGTGGGTGTAGGAATGACGCTGTGGGCGAGCGAATGGCGCGGTACGCGTAGGAATGGCGCAGTCGACGTGTAACTATAAAGAAAACCTGTGAAACGCGCGTGGGATAACGCCGCCATTGTATCCATAGACCTGATTTCCGATCGATAAGATAAACGGTAGATTTTTCTTTCATCGATCTGGCGTCACATTTTAACACACGCATGCGCTGTAGAGTTGTTGCGCGTTTTTCGATCGATTCTACGACTGAAGCGATCGGTTGTTCTTGGGAAGTCGAAGGTTTGGGCGCTTCTCTGAGCGTGTATGGGCAGCCAATCAGGAGGGGTCGGTGATTTGCCACCATGCAGTCCTCCTTCCAGCAGAGGGATTGCAGGCTGAGCCCCCCCCCCCTCCCCCTCCCTCTCCCCCCCTCCCCTCCTCCGCTCGCTCTTCCTGTTTGGTGAGTCAGTCGGTTGGGAAATATGTTGCAGAGAGAAGCAGCTGCTTGGAGGCTCCACACCCTCCGGCCTGCGACTCTTCACTAACAAGCCGCCCTCTGATTGGTCTTCTGTCTGTCTCTCTCCTTCCTCAGCCAATCGAGTCGGGCGAGGAGCTGCTGGTCTGGTACAATGGAGAAGACAACCCGGAGATAGCAGCTGCTCTGGAGGAAGAGAGGGCTGCCAGCCAACGCAGCAAGAGGGGCTCCCCCAAATCCCGCAGAGGTAAGGGGGAGGGGGGCTCTGTCACTGCGGGGAGGGGGGTGGGGGGGGGATCTGTCACTGCGGGGAAGGGGGAGGGGGGCTTGTCTTCCTGCCATGTCGCTGTGACCTTTCCCAGACTCAGCTGTGTGTGTAGGATCGTTCCTCCATCGGATGAGGACTTTCCGGCGCGCTCGGCCTCTCCTCAGAGGAAAGGGATCCCCCCTGACAACCGATCCCCCCCCCCGACAACCGATCTCCCCGCCTCGGATCGGCTCCCCCGTCAGGCGCTGAGCTGGCAGTCAGGTGTCAGGATGACAGTTCATGCGGGACGTTCCTGGAGCTCAGACTGGAGGGATCAGCATAGGGATTACACAGCCTTCCGGGGGGAGGGGATCTCAGGATCGGGCCCTAAGCTGACAGGTCGGGGCCCCCGGGGTCACCCCAAATCTCAGAGGATTCCTCTGTAGCGGGAGATGCGGACCTTCTCAATCAGGAACCTTCAGACATCCGGGCTGGTGATCGAGGACAGTCAGTCATTCCCCCCCATCACTAACATCTCCCCGAGATCTGTCCCCCCCATCACCAACATCTCCCCGAGATCTGTCCCCCCATCACTAACATCACCCCGAGATCTGTCCCCCCATCACTAACATCTCCCCGAGATCTGTCCCCCCATCACTAACATCACCCCGAGATCTGTCCCCCCATCACTAACATCTCCCTGAGATCTGTCCTCCCCATCACTAACCTCTCCCCGAGATCTGTCCCCCCATCACTAACATCACCCCGAGATCTGTCCCCCCATCACTAACCTCTCCCCAAGATCTGTCCCCCCATCACTAACTTCTCCCCGAGATCTGTCCCCCCCCATCACTAACATCTCCCCGAGATCTGTCCCCCCATCACTAACATTTCCCTGAGATCTGTCCCCCCCATCACTAACATCTCCCCGAGATCTGTCCCCCCATCACTAACATCTTCCCGAGATCTGTCCCCCCATCACTAACATTTCCCTGAGATCTGTCCCCCCCATCACTAACATCTCCCCGAGATCTGTCCCCCCATCACTAACATCACCCCGAGATCTGTCCCCCCATCACTAACATCTCCCTGAGATCTGTCCTCCCCATCACTAACCTCTCCCCGAGATCTGTCCCCCCATCACTAACATCACCCCGAGATCTGTCCCCCCCATCACTAACCTCTCCTCGAGATCTGTCCCCCCATCACTAACCTCTCCCCAAGATCTGTCCCCCCATCACTAACTTCTCCCCGAGATCTGTCCCCCCCCATCACTAACATCTCCCCGAGATCTGTCCCCCCATCACTAACATTTCCCTGAGATCTGTCCCCCCCATCACTAACATCTCCCCGAGATCTGTCCCCCCATCACTAACATCTTCCCGAGATCTGTCCCCCCATCACTAACATTTCCCTGAGATCTGTCCCCCCCATCACTAACATCTCCCCGAGATCTGTCCCCCCCATCACTAACATCTCCCCGAGATCTGTCCCCCCCTCACTAACATTTCCCTGAGATCTGTCCCCCCATCACTAACATCTCCCTGAGATCTGTCCCCCCCCTTCACTAACATCTCCCCGAGATCTGTCCCCCCATCACTAACATCACCCCGAGATCTTTACCCCCATCTCTAACATCTCCCCGAGATCTGTCCCCCTCCCCATCACTAACATCTCCCCAAGATCTGTCCCCCCATCACCCCGAGATCTGTCCCCCCATCACCAACATCTCCCCGAGTTCTGTCCCCCCATCACCAACATCTCCCCGAGATCTGTCCCCCCCATCACCAACATCTCCCCAAGATCTGTCCCCCCCATCACTAACATCCCCCCGAGATCTGTCCATCACTAACATCTCCCCGAGATCTGTCCCCCCATCACCCCGAGATCTGTCCCCCCATCACCAACATCTCCCCGAGTTCTGTCCCCCCATCACCAACATCTCCCCGAGATCTGTCCCCCCATCACCCCGAGATCTGTCCCCCCCATCACCAACATCTCCCCGAGTTCTGTCCCCCCATCACTAACATCTCCCCAAGATCTGTCCCCCCATTACTAACATCCCCCCGAGATCTGTCCATCACTAACATCTCCCCGAGATCTGTCCCCCCATCACCCCGAGATCTGTCCCCCCCATCACCAACATCTCCCCGAGTTCTGTCCCCCCATCACTAACATCTCCCCAAGATCTGTCCCCCCATCACTAACATCCCCCCGAGATCTGTCCCCCCCATCACTAACATCTCCCCAAGATCTGTCCCCCCATCACTAACATCCCCCCGAGATCTGTCCATCACCAACATCTCACCGAGATCTGTCCCCCCCCCCCATCACCAACATCTCCCCGAGATCTGTCCCCCCCATCACTAACATCCCCCCGAGATCTGTCCATCACTAACATCTCCCCGAGATCTGTCCCCCCCATCACCCCGAGATCTGTCCCCCCCATCACTAACATTTTCCCGAGATCTGCCCCCCCCCATCACTAACATCTCCCCGAGATCTGTCCCCCCCCATCACCAACATCTCCCCAAGATCTGTCCCCCCCATCACTAACATCCCCCCGAGATCTGTCCCCCCCATCACTAACATCCCCCCGAGATCTGTCCCCCCATCACTAACATCTCCCCGAGATCTGTCCCCCCCATCATCCCCCCCCATCACTAACATCTCCCCGAGATCTGCATCTCCCCCCATCACTAACATCACCCCGAGATCTGTCTGTCCCCCATCACCACTATCATCACCCCGAGATCTGTCCCCCCCCCCCCCATCACCAACATCTCCCCGAGATCTGTCCCCCCCATCACCAACATCTCCCCGAGATCTGTCCCCCCCCTCCCCCCCATCACCAACATCTCCCCGAGATCTGTCCCCCCCCATCACCCCGAGATCTGTCCCCCCCCATCACTAACATCCCCCCGAGATCTGTCCCCCCCCCATCACTAACATCCCCCCGAGATCTGTCCCCCCCATCACTAACATCTCCCCGAGATCTGTCCCCCCCATCACTAACATCTCCCCGAGATCTGTCCCCCCATCACCAACATCTCCCCGAGATCTGTCCCCCCATCACCCCGAGATCTGTCCCCCCCATCACTATCATCACCCCGAGATCTGTCCCCCCATCACCAACATCTCCCCGAGATCTGTCCCCCCATCACCCCGAGATCTGTCCCCCCATCACCAACATCTCCCCGAGTTCTGTCCCCCCATCACTAACATCTCCCCAAGATTTGTCCCCCCATCACTAACATCCCCCCGAGATCTGTCCATCACCAACATCTCACCGAGATCTGTCCCCCCCCCCATCACCAACATCTCCCCGAGATCTGTCCCATCCCCCCTCACCCATCTTCCCCCCCCCATCACCAACATCTCCCCGAGATCTGTCCCCCCCATCACTAACATCCCCCCGAGATCTGTCCATCACTAACATCCCCCCGAGATCTGTTCCCCCATCACCAACATCTCACCGAGATCTGTCCCCCCCCCCCCCCCCATCACCAACATCTCCCCGAGATCTGTCCCCCCCATCACCAACATCTCCCTGAGATCTGTCCCCCCATCACCAACATCTCCCCGAGATCTGTCCCCCCCCCCCCCCATCACCAACATCTCCCCGAGATCTGTCCCCCCATCACCCCGAGATCTGTCCCCCCATCACCAACATCTCACCGAGATCTGTCCCCCCCCCCATCACCCTGAGATCTGTCCTCCAATCTGCGATTGTTCTTGATTAAATGACAGACGGCTGCCTGAGTACCTAAACAGTGACTGCCTCTGATTGGTTGAGGCTTTGCATGATGCCCCTGATTGGGTGATATAGTGATTGGAGGATGCCTCTGATTGGGTGATATAGTGATTGGAGGATGCCTCTGATTGGGTGATATAGTGATTGGAGGATGCCCCTGATTGGGTGATATAGTGATTGGAGGATGCCTCTGATTGGGTGATATAGTGATTGGAGGATGCCTCTGATTGGGTGATATAGTGATTGGAGGATGCCTCTGATTGGGTGATATAGTGATTGGAGGATGCCTCTTGTAACGGAACTATGTATTCTGCCTGTACATCTATAATAATCATGCAGTGGGACATACAAAGAACCGAAGGACGTGTTACAATAGGATGAATGATATCCGGGACTACCTGAGATATGGATTATCCACATTATATTCTGAGATATCTGGAGGGCTGTTTTGGATTTGTTGGTTCTGAATTTAGAAGGTTAATTGTAGAGTGACTCTTTCACTGTTGAATTCTAAATGTCTCTTCTCTCTTTTGTGTATTGTATTACAAATTAACAGTCTCCTGTCTGTGTATTGAATTAGCATGTCATTTGTGTTCAGAAGAACTTGTCAGGCTTTGCGGTGCCGAAATGCTTATCTATTGATGGGATTATCTGTGATTGAAGTCTATTGAGAAAGGAATGTGGTTTCTTTTGGCCTGGTGACAGTGTGTCTAACTTGGGGCCCCCTGTGGAGGGAGGGGGTGGAGACTTTCATTGTTCCTTGAGCACTCACCAGTTTGTAACTAGATATAAACTAAGAAATGTACCATTAAAGTGTGTGACTTGACCCTTCCAAACGTAGCCTGTCTCGTTTATGGAAGGGAATGCGATGGGAATTATTCTGTGCCTCTTACAACTGGACCTGACTCTCCCTTTGACTCTCGTGGATGGGCTTATACTGGACTTACTTGCATAGCAACTTGCCAGGGAAAAGGACGTCGTCAGCGGCTGATGCCCTCTCACTACTTGGGTAGTCGTTACATTGGTTGGCAGCGGTGGGATGGTCCTTTTATCCAAGGAGCAAGTTCTGAATGGAGTCTCAGTACGCCAGGCTGAAAAGAACCACACTAAAAGATTTATTGGAGAGTCGTGGTAGGAGTGCCAGTAACAGGCCACGGAGGGAACTGATAGCAGATTTACTGGAGCTGGACCAAATGGATGGATCCATGGAAGGAACGGAGCCTCTAGCACCTGTCAGCGAGGAAGATGTAATTACGGATATTGTACAGCGGAGATTATCCTTGTATCCAGAAACGTCCACGGAACTAATAAACCAGCTGTTCCGGGAAGCAAGAGAGGAGATTCAAACCAAGAGGGGACAAGTACTGGAACTGGTAAGAGCTAGACAGCCCATTACACACACAGCTCCTACTTCCCCACCCGCTGCTACAGGAAAGAAAATACCGTTCACTGCATTTAAAGCTTTTGTAGAAAGTGAGGAGGAAATAGATGGATATTTGGCGGATTTTGAGAGGCAGTGCTCACTGCACCAGGTACCACCAGACCAATGGGTCACTATTTTGTCTGGGAAATTGTCGGGCAAAGCCAATGAAGCTTTTCGGGCACTTGCTCCAGAGGATATTTTACAATATCAGCAAGTGAAAAAGGCGCTGTTAACCCGATATGCCGTAACCCCAGAAACCTACCGCCGCCGCTTCCGGGAATCCAAGAAGAAGGCTGTGGACTCCCACATGGAATGGGCCAACCAGTTACAAAGGGTGGCATCCCATTGGGTCCAAGGGTGCAAGGCCAACACCGGGGAGGAAGTATTGCAGCTATTCCTAATGGAACATTTCTTCCAAGACCTGGCCGCAGACATACAGGACTGGGTACGAGACCGCCGTCCCGCTAACTTAAATGAGGCGGCGCGGCTAGCAGATGAGTACGCGGAAACAAGGAAAGTAAGCCAGGGTACTACACGGCTGGCTCATAAGGTAGAACCGCGTACTCCAACCGGCACCCCACGCCCAGAATTTCGGGCTCCAGTCCCACCAGGACCACCACGTCCTCAGGAACCCAACAACTACCTCCGGGATTCGTCTAGGGTGACGTGCCATCACTGCAGCAACACGGGACATATTGCTCGTTTTTGTCCTTTGAGAGCTACAAATAACGACTGGAGACGCCCAACACCCAACACAGAGGTCACTCCATCACGGCCCTCTGCGGCCCACTGCCTAGAGACTGAGGTGGGCCCTGAGGAATGTCTGGGAATTTTGTATGAGGCAGACCCAATACAAGCGGCCTCTCCAGATAACCGTCAGCATCACCGTCAGGAGGTACGGGTGAATGGACAAGTAGCACAAGGCCTAAGAGATACCGAGGCTACTATCGCTCTGATTCAAAAACAACCAGGGCACAAAAAGTCAGACTGTTCATTAAATGTACCCAGGCAGTCACAGTCATGGAGACAGCCAGAAAGGGGGAACCCCCACATATCCATGCCTGCGGCCCACGGCGTTGGGGAGGTAGAACATTGGGGTGTTCTGCATGAGGCAGATCCGATACAAGCAGCTAACCAGGACAACAGGCAGCAACACAGGCAGACTGTCTGGGTCAATGGAAAGGCAGCCAACGGGTTACGCGATACGGGGGCCACGATGACACTGCTACAGAAGAAACTCATCCCAGAGAGCCAGCACACCGGAGACACCGTAGCCGTAAGAGTAGCAGGAGGCACCGTCTTCCGGCTACCCGTTGCCCGGGTTCACCTGGATTGGGGGGTGGGTTCGGGACATGTGAATGTGGGGGTGATGAAGGATTTGCCAGCAGATGTACTACTGGGGAATGATTTGGCCCCCCTTGTTTCTGCGTACGCCCCGATGTGCCCCGCTGAAGCCTACACAGTGACTACCTGTGCCCCAACCTGCGTTGCTGGAACCAACTCGCTTGCTGCTGAGACCCGGGTAAGACTACCTTCCCCGACATGTACTGTAGATCCGGCCCAATATCACAGTCTAAAATGGGAATGTGACAAGTTGGCCAGTGAGAAATCGGAGATGCAACGACACTACGTCATGTATTATGAGATGTCCCGTGGCTTGAACATTGAAATGCACAAACAGGCTGAAATTGTCAAAAGGTTAAACGGGATCTGCGCTCAGGTGGTGCCTTATCTCTCCCAAGAGCATCAGCAACAGGTTTTGGGAGCCATTGAGAGAGCAAAGCAAGTGACTGTTCCAGAACTGAATTCCATTATTCACCTTCACCATCAGCTACCGACCTGGCAGACTTAATGGCAATGCCGATGGACTGTCCAGGCAAACGGAACTTTTACCCTAACAGCAGACCGGACATCCCCAAGTTGACCCGAAAAGGATCAATCCGGGTCTGCCGGAGTGTTCCACAAAAGGGGAGCAGTGTAACGGAACTATGTATTCTGCCTGTACATCTATAATAATCATGCAGTGGGACATACAAAGAACCGAAGGACGTGTTACAATAGGATGAATGATATCCGGGACTACCTGAGATATGGATTATCCACATTATATTCTGAGATATCTGGAGGGCTGTTTTGGATTTGTTGGTTCTGAATTTAGAAGGTTAATTGTAGAGTGACTCTTTCACTGTTGAATTCTAAATGTCTCTTCTCTCTTTTGTGTATTGTATTACAAATTAACAGTCTCCTGTCTGTGTATTGAATTAGCATGTCATTTGTGTTCAGAAGAACTTGTCAGGCTTTGCGGTGCCGAAATGCTTATCTATTGATGGGGTTATCTGTGATTGAAGTCTATTGAGAAAGGAATGTGGTTTCTTTTGGCCTGGTGACAGTGTGTCTAACTTGGGGCCCCCTGTGGAGGGAGGGGGTGGAGACTTTCATTGTTCCTTGAGCACTCACCAGTTTGTAACTAGATATAAACTAAGAAATGTACCATTAAAGTGTGTGACTTGACCCTTCCAAACGTAGCCTGTCTCGTTTATGGAAGGGAATGCGATGGGAATTATTCTGTGCCTCTTACAACTGGACCTGACTCTCCCTTTGACTCTCGTGGATGGGCTTATACTGGACTTACTTGCATAGCAACTTGCCAGGGAAAAGGACGTCGTCAGCGGCTGATGCCCTCTCACTACTTGGGTAGTCGTTACACCTCTGATTGGGTGATATAGTGATTGGAGGATGCCTCTGATTGGGTGATATAGTGATTGGAGGATGCCTCTGATTGGGTGCAGTTGCTGTAGTTTGAATTCCTCCTTCGTTGGATCCGGCGGCCGGCCGCTTGGATTTGGTTGGGCTCAGCAGGGATTGGGTGACATTCGATCGTCTTTGAATAATGTCGGAAATTCAGGAAGTTGGTGATTTGGAAAGTGAAGATGAGGAGCGTTCCCAGAGAGCGGTCAGCAGGGGGCGCACCGGTTTTCTTGCGGTTCCGGTGTGAATGGCGATGAGGTGACCCATCAGTTGTATGTTTTTATGTCATTTTCCAGGTCATGTGACCTACGCGTGCTGATTTTAGGTCATGTGACCCTCAGCGCCTCTTCGTCCTCTCTTACCGAAAGTCCCAGTACTCCTCGACCAGATCCAAGGTGGGAACCGAGGGGGGGGGGGGGGATTCTCACTCATCGCCATCCTCTTTCTTCCTATCCGACATGATTTGGTAAGACTCCATTCACCCTTGTGCGATTTCCATTGTGACTTTACAATGCGTTTTTGGCTTTGACATTCATAGCCTGATACAATTCCCTTTCCTGCCGCAGTGATTTATGGTTAAGCTACGGATAGGTGAGGGTTAGGGCTGTGTCTTGGAGTTAGGCGAGGGTTAGGGCTGTGTCTTGGGGTTAGGTGAGGGTTAGGGCTGTGTCTTGGGGTTAGGTGAGGGTTAGGGCTGTGTCTTGGGGTTAGGTGAGGGTTAGGGCTGTGTCTTGGGGTTAGGTGAGGGTTAGGGCTGTGTCTTGGGGTTAGGTGAGGGTTAGGGCTGTGTCTTGGAGTTAGGCGAGGGTTAGGGCTGTGTCTTGGGGTTAGGTGAGGGTTAGGGCTGTGTCTTGGGGTTAGGCGAGGGTTAGGGCTATGTCCTGGGGTTAGGTGAGGGTTAGGGCTGTGTCTTGGGGTTAGGTGAGGGTTAGGGCTGTGTCTTGGGGTTAGGTGAGGGTTAGGGCTGTGTCTTGGGGTTAGGTGAGGGTTAGGGCTGTGTCTTGGGGTTAGGTGAGGGTTAGGGCTGTGTCTTGGGGTTAGGTGAGGGTTAGGGCTGTGTCCTGGGGTTAGGTGAGGGTTAGGGCTGTGTCTTGGGGTTAGGTGAGGGTTAGGGCTGTGTCTTGGGGTTAGGTGAGGGTTAGGGCTATGTCCTGGGGTTAGGTGAGGGTTAGGGCTGTGTCTTGGGGTTAGGTGAGGGTTAGGGCTGTGTCTTGGGGTTAGGTGAGGGTTAGGGCTGTGTCTTGGGGTTAGGTGAGGGTTAGGGCTATGTCCTGGGGTTAGGTGAGGGTTAGGGCTATGTCCTGGGGTTAGGTGAGGGTTAGGGCTGTGTCTTGGGGTTAGGTGAGGGTTAGGGCTGTGTCTTGGGGTTAGGTGAGGGTTAGGGCTGTGTCTTGGGGTTAGGTGAGGGTTAGGGCTATGTCCTGGGGTTAGGTGAGGGTTAGGGCTGTGTCTTGGGGTTAGGTGAGGGTTAGGGCTGTGTCTTGGGGTTAGGTGAGGGTTAGGGCTGTGTCTTGGGGTTAGGTGAGGGTTAGGGCTGTGTCTTGGGGTTAGGTGAGGGTTAGGGCTGTGTCTTGGGGTTAGGGTTAGGCGAGGGATGGGTTAGGGCTGTGTCTTGGGGTTAGGTGAGGGTTAGGGCTGTGTCTTGGAGTTAGGGTTAGGCGAGGGATGGGTTAGGGCTGTGTCTTGGGGTTAGGTGAGGGATGGGTTAGGGCTGTGTCTTGGGGTTAGGCGAGGGATGGGTTAGGGCTGTGTCTTGGGGTTAGGCGAGGGATGGGTTAGGGCTGTGTCTTGGGGTTAGGCGAGGGATGGGTTAGGGCTGTGTCTTAAGGTTAGACGAGGGATAGGTTAGGGCTGTGTCTTAAGGTTAGGCGAGGGATAGGTTAGGGCTGTGTCTTGGGGTTAGGCGAGGGATGGGTTAGGGCTGTGTCTTAAGGTTAGGCGAGGGATGGGTTAGGGCTGTGTCTTAAGGTTAGGCGAGGGATAGGTTAGGGCTGTGTCTTGGGGTTAGGCGAGGGATGGGTTAGGGCTGTGTCTTAAGGTTAGACGAGGGATAGGTTAGGGCTGTGTCTTGGGGTTAGACGAGGGATAGGTTAGGGCTGTGTCTTGGGGTTAGGCGAGGGATGGGTTAGGGCTGTGTCTTGGGGTTAGGCGAGGGATAGGTTAGGGCTGTGTCTTGGAGTTAGGTGAGGGATGGGTTAGGCGAGGGATAGGTTAGGGCTGTGTCTTGGAGTTAGATGAGGGTTAGGGCTGTGTCTTGGAGTTAGGCGAGGGTTAGGTTAGGGCTGTGTCTTGGGGTTAGGTGAGGTGATAGGTTAGGGCTGTGTCTTGGGGTTAGGTGAGGGATGGGTTAGGGCTGTGTTTTGGGGTTAGGTGAGGTGATGGGTTAGGGCTGTGTTTTGGGGTTAGGTGAGGTGATGGGTTAGGGCTGTGTCTTGGGGTTAGGTGAGGGATGGGTTAGGGCTGTATCTTGGGGTTAGGTGAGGTGATGGGTTAGGGCTGTGTCTTGGGGTTAGGCGAGGGATGGGTTAGGGCTGTGTCTTGGGGTTAGGCGAGGGATGGGTTAGGGCTGTGTCTTGGGGTTAGGCGAGGGATGGGTTAGGGCTGTGTCTTGGGGTTAGGCGAGGGATGGGTTAGGGCTGTGTCTTGGGGTTAGGCGAGGGATGGGTTAGGGCTGTGTCTTGGGGTTAGGCGAGGGATGGGTTAGGGCTGTGTCTTGGGGTTAGGTGAGGTGATGGGTTAGGGCTGTGTCTTGGGGTTAGGCGAGGGATGGGTTAGGGCTGTGTCTTGGGGTTAGGCGAGGGATGGGTTAGGGCTGTGTCTTGGGGGTTAGGCGAGGGATGGGTTAGGGCTGTGTCTTGGGGTTAGGCGAGGGATGGGTTAGGGCTGTGTCTTGGGGGTTAGGCGAGGGATGGGTTAGGGCTGTGTCTTCGGGTTAGGTGAGGGATGGGTTGAAGACCCCTCTAGTGATATAAAGATCTATATAGAGGGATCAGGACCTCCTTCCCCCTGATGAAGACCCCTCTAGTGATATAAAGATCTATATAGAGGAGGGAGCTGTGGTGGCTCAACGTGATTGGCACTGCGTTGACAAGCCATTCACCTCTGCAGCCAAGGGTTCGGATCCCGGTCTCGGCTACATGTGAATTGAGTTTGGTGGTCTCAGCCCGGCTCCCGGTGGGTGTGCTATGCAAGGTACGCCTGTGCTTAGTACGCCCACCCCCCCCCCCCCCAAAAACCACCACACTTGCACGCACACGAAATTGGTTTAAAACACACGCACTTTGGCCATGCGGTCTCTTAAAATAAAGAGAGGCGAAGGACCTACGGGGCTGGCTGGGTGGGCTAGGCCCCCTCACTCCCTCATAGGGGGAGTCCCTCTGCCCCATTGGGGTCCCGTTGGGCCCCAGTTGGGCTCCCAAGAGGAGCAGGTAGGGCGGGGTGAGTGGGAGGCCCCCCTTCACACCCGCCATTGCCACCGGGGGCATGGAGAAGGATGGCGAATGCCTCCGGGGGGAGGGTCTGCCTACTCCCAACTCCTGCAGTTCGGCTCCTCTCTCTCGAGTTCACGCACAAAAAATACACTTTAAAAAAAAAAAAAAAAAAAAAAAAAAAAAGATCTATATAGAGGAATCAGGACCTCCTTCCCCCTGATGAAGACCCCTCTAGTGATATAAAGATCTATATAGAGGAATCAGGACCTCCTTCCCCCTGATGAAGACCCCTCTAGTGATATAAAGATCTATATAGAGGAATCAGGACCTCGTTCCCCCTGATGAAGACCCCCTCTAGTGATATAAAGATCTATATAGAGGAATCAGGACCTCCTTCCTCCTGATGAAGACTCCTCTAGTGATATAAAGATCTATATAGAGGAATCAGGACCTCCTTCCCCCTGATGAAGACTCCTCTAGTGATATAAAGATCTATATAGAGGAATCAGGACCTCCTTCCCCCTGATGAAGACCCCTCTAGTGATATAAAGATCTATATAGAGGAATCAGGACCTCGTTCCCCCTGATGAAGACCCCCTCTAGTGATATAAAGATCTATATAGAGGAATCAGGACCTCCTTCCTCCTGATGAAGACTCCTCTAGTGATATAAAGATCTATATAGAGGAATCAGGACCTCCTTCCCCCTGATGAAGACCCCTCTAGTGATATAAAGATCTATATAGAGGAATCAGGACCTCCTTCCCCCTGATGAAGACCCTCTAGTGATATAAAGATCTATATAGAGGAATCAGGACCTCCTTCCTCCTGATGAAGACCCCTCTAGTGATATAAAGATCTATATAGAGGAATCAGGACCTCCTTCCCCCTGATGAAGACCCTCTAGTGATATAAAGATCTATATAGAGGAATCGGGACCTCCTTCCTCCTGATGAAGACCCCTCTAGTGATATAAAGATCTATATAGAGGAATCAGGACCTCCTTCCTCCTGATGAAGACCCCTCTAGTGATATAAAGATCAATCTTTTTGGGGCCATTTATTTTTGTGTTGCTGTTTCTGGACGGAGTTCTGCTTTAAGGATTATTTGTCACCCCGAGTTTTCCCCTGACGAGTCTCATTTTTCAGTTTATTTGTAGACATTTCTATCACCATGGTGATCAGGTCCTGTGTCCACTCTCTCCTTCCTCATTGGCCAGTCAGACGGAATGATGGCATCTGAAGTCCAGAGACTAGAAGAGGTGTGTGAAGAATGGCACGATCATATGACCCAATGATGGGGTTCAGGGGTCTGCAGTGAGGGTCCCGGTGATCCTCCATCATACAAAGACATTGGAGAACCTTGTGGTGGGAGTTTGGTGAAGACCCTTTTCTGTTCTAGTTTTACTGGTTTTGTTAGAAGAAGAAATCGGCCAATTTAATCTATAGAAGTTTAGAATCCTCCCATCAATCGATCGATCCCTAACCCAACCCCCCCCCCTCCACCCATCTCAACTCTGTGGCGGGCCGGATTGTGCCGTCAGATGCTCCAGGAACTTGTGGTGTCCCCATCTCATAGATAAGTGAGTCCTGAGCCTTCCCTCCCCCCACCTCCATCAATGAGCCTTCCCTCCCCCCACCTCCATCAATGAGCCTTCCCTCCCCACCTCCATCAATGAGCCTTCCCTCCCCACCTCCATCAATGAGCCTTCCCTCCCCACCTCCATCAATGAGTCTTCCCTCCCCACCTCCATCAATGAGTCTTCCCTCTCCTCCTCCATCAATGAGTCTTCCCTCCCCACCTCCATCAATGAGTCTTCCCTCCCCTCCTCCATCAATGAGTCTTCCCTCCCCACCTCCATCAATGAGCCTTCCCTCCCCACCTCCATCAATGAGCCTTCCCTCCCCACCTCCATCAATGATCATTCCCTCCCCACCTCCATCAATGAGTCTTCCCTCCCCTCCTCCATCAATGAGTCTTCCCTCCCCACCTCCATCAATGATCCTTCCCTCCCCACCTCCATCAATGATCCTTCCCTCCCCACCTCCATCAATGAGCCTTCCCTCCCCACCTCCATCAATGAGCCTTCCCTCCCCACCTCCATCAATGAGCCTTCCCTCCCCACCTCCATCAATGAGCCTTCCCTCCCCACCTCCATCAATGAGCCTTCCCTCCCCCCACCTCCATCAATGAGTCTTCCCTCTCCACCTCCATCAATGAGCCTTCCCTCCAAACCTCCATCAATGATCCTTCCCTCCCCACCTCCATCAATGAGTCTTCCCTCCCCACCTCCATCAATGAGTCTTCCCTCTCCTCCTCCATCAATGAGCCTTCCCTCCCCACCTCCATCAATGAGCCTTCCCTCCCCCCACCTCCATCAATGAGCCTTCCCTCCCCACCTCCATCAATGAGCCTTCCCTCCCCACCTCCATCAATGAGCCTTCCCTCCCCCCACCTCCATCAATGAGTCTTCCCTTCCCACCTCCATCAATGATCCTTCCCTCCCCACCTCCATCAATGAGTCTTCCCTCTCCTCCTCCATCAATGAGCCTTGCCTCCCCCCACCTCCATCAATGATCCTTCCCTCCCCACCTCCATCAATGAGCCCCCCCCTTCCCACCTCCATCAATGATCCTTCCCTCCCCACCTCCATCAATGATCCTTCCCTCCCCCACCTCCATCAATGATCCTTCCCTCCCCCACTTCCATCAATGAGCCCCACCTGCATCAATGAGCCCCCCCTTCCCACCTCCATCAATGATCCTTCCCTCCCCACCTCCATCAATGATCCTTCCCTCCCCTCCTCCATCAATGATCCTTCCCTCTCCTCTCCGCCGTGTGTGGCTTTAACGACGTGAAAAACCTGCGCATGCTCAGAAGCAAGTTATGAGACGGGAGCGCTCGTTCTGGTAAAACTCGCGTTCATAATGGTGTCATCACGCAGTAACAGACAGGAAAGCGCGAATCGTCTTTTACTAACACGGAATCGGGACAAAGGGGGGCGCCGTCCGCATGGAACCTCCCCTTTATAGTGCCGGCGTACGTGTCGTGCGTCACCGCGCTTTGCTAGAGCATTTTTTTCCCACAATCGTGTGTGGGCAACGCCGGTTTAATGATGCAGTTGAAAAAAGCGTTGTTTCTTTAGAACCCAAAAAATGATGGTGTGTACGCGGCATTACAGGTGATTTATTCTTCCAAAGCAATGGTACTGACTAGTATTCCTGTGTTTCTCTTTTCCCTCAATTTCTCTCCATCAGTCAGCTAATGTGACCCCAGTGCTGAGAGAGAGGCCCAGGGGGTCCAACAGACATCCTCCTTATCAACTGATGACGTAATTGGTTGTCAGTTTGCCGGTGTCTAGGAAGTTGTAATGGTGGACAATGAAATCCCATGGCTTTGTGTAATAGTCAGGATTCATCCACCTTTCCGGCTTCGAGACCGTTTTTGATATTTATTTGTATCACTTTCCTTCCACTTCACAATTATGTGACACTTTGTGTCTCTTACAGAAAATACATTCATGTTTTTGGTTGTAACATGACAACATGTGGGAAATGTCAAGGGGTATGAATACTTTTTCAAGGCACTGTATATATTGGTCTGCCTGCCCCCCCCCCCCCCCCCCCCTCACCATGGACCCCACTTGACCTTTGAAGGTATGCTGGGGTACCAGACACCAAGCTGTCAGTAGCAGGTCCTTTAAGTCCTGTAAGTTGGGAGGTGGGCAATCTGCGATGGGTGGCGGAATGTGGTGGGATGCGGCCTGCGATGGGTGGCGGAATGTGGTGGGATGCGGCCTGTGATGGGTGGCGGAATGTGGTGGGATGCGGCCTGTGATGGGTGGCGGAATGTGGTGGGATGCGGCCTGTGATGGGCGGTGCTCTGCGATGGGTGGCGGAATGTGGTGGGATGCCGCCTGTGATGGGTGGCGGAATGTGGTGGGATGCGGCCTGTGATGGGTGGCGGAATGTGGTGGGATGCGGCCTGTGATGGGTGGCGGAATGTGGTGGCATGCGGCCTGTGATGGGTGGCGGAATGTGGTGGGATGCGGCCTGCGATGGGCGGCGGAATGTGGTGGGATGCGACCTGTGATGGGTGGCGGAATGTGGTGGGATGCGGCCTGTGATGGGTGGCGGAATGTGGTGGGATGCGGCCTGTGATGGGTGGCGGAATGTGGTGGGATGCGACCTGTGATGGGTGGCGGAATGTGGTGGGATGCGGCCTGTGATGGGCGGTGCTCTGCGATGGGTGGCGGAATGTGGTGGGATGCGGCCTGTGATGCGTGGAGGAATGTGGTGGGATGCGGCCTGCGATGGGTGGTGTTCTGCGATGGGTGGCGGAATGTGTTGGGATGCGGCCTGTGATGGGTGGGGGAATGTGGTGGGATGCGGCCTGCAATGGGTGGCGGAATGTGGTGGGATGCCGCCTGTGATGGGGGGTGCTCTGCGATGGGTGGCGGAATGTGGTGGGATGCGACCTGTGATGGGTGGCGGAATGTGGTGGGATGCGGCCTGTGATGGGTGGCGGAATGTGGTGGGATGCGGCCTGTGATGGGTGGCGGAATGTGGTGGGATGCGACCTGTGATGGGTGGCGGAATGTGGTGGGATGCGGCCTGTGATGGGCGGTGCTCTGCGATGGGTGGCGGAATGTGGTGGGATGCGGCCTGTGATGCGTGGAGGAATGTGGTGGGATGCGGCCTGCGATGGGTGGTGTTCTGCGATGGGTGGCGGAATGTGTTGGGATGCGGCCTGTGATGGGTGGGGGAATGTGGTGGGATGCGGCCTGCAATGGGTGGCGGAATGTGGTGGGATGCCGCCTGTGATGGGGGGTGCTCTGCGATGGGTGGCGGAATGTGGTGGGAATGCGGCCTGTGATGGGGGGTGCTCTGCGATGGGTGGCGGAATGTGGTGGGAATGCGGCCTGTGATGGGGGGTGCTCTGCGATGGGTGGCGGAATGTGGTGGGAATGCGGCCTGTGATGGGCGGTGCTCTGTGATGGGTGGCGGAATGTGTTGGGATGCGGCCTTGCGATGGGTGGCGGAATGTGTTGGGATGCGGCCTTGCGATGGGTGGCGGGATGTGGTGGGATGCGGCCTGTGATAGACGGTGCTTTGCGATAGGTGGCGGAATGTGATGGGATGCGGCCTGCGATGGGTGGCGGAATGTGATGGGTGGTGCTCTGCGATAGGTGGTGCTCTGCGATGGGTGGCGGAATGTGGTGGGACGCGGCCTGCGATGGGTGGCGGAATGTGGTGGGACGCGGCCTGCGATGGGTGGCGGAATGTGTTGGGATGCAGCCTGCGATGGGTGGCAGAATGTGGTGGGATGCAGCCTGCGATGGGTGGCGGAATGTGTTGGGGTGCGGCCTGCAATGGGTGGCGGAATGTGGTGGGATGCGGCCTGTGATGGGTGGTGGAATGTGATGGGATGTGGCCTGCGATGGGTGGCGGAATGTCATGGGATGTGGCCTATGAAGGGTGGCGGAATGTGATGGTTGGCGGAATGTCATGGGATGCAGCCTGCGATGGGTGGCGGAATGTGTTGGGATGCGGCCTGCAATGGGTGGCAGAATGTGATGGGATGCGGCCTGCGATGGGTGGTGCTCTGCGATGGTTGGCGGAATGTGATGGGATGTGGCCTATAAAGGGTGGCGGAATGTCATGGGATGTGGCCTGCGATGGTTGGCGGAATGTGATGGGATGCGGCCTATAAAGGGTGGCGGAATGTGATGGGATGTGGCCTGCAATGGGTGGCGGAATGTGATGGAATGCTGCCTGCGATGGGTGGTGGAATGTCATGGGATGCTGCCTGCGATGGGTGGTGCTCTGCGATGGTTGGCGGAATGTCATGGGATGCTGCCTGCGATGGGTGGTGCTCTGCGATGGGTGGCGGAATGTCATGGGATGTGGCCTATGAAGGGTGGCGGAATGTGATGGTTGGCGGAATGTCATGGGATGCAGCCTGCGATGGGTGGCGGAATGTGTTGGGATGCGGCCTGCAATGGGTGGCAGAATGTGATGGGATGCGGCCTGCGATGGGTGGTGCTCTGCGATGGTTGGCGGAATGTGATGGGATGTGGCCTATAAAGGGTGGCGGAATGTCATGGGATGTGGCCTGCGATGGTTGGCGGAATGTGATGGGATGCGGCCTATAAAGGGTGGCGGAATGTGATGGGATGTGGCCTGCAATGGGTGGCGGAATGTCATGGGATGCGGCCTATAAAGGGTGGTGGAATGTGATGGGATGCGGCCTGCGATGGGTGGTGGAATGTCATGGGATGCTGCCTGCGATGGGTGGTGCTCTGCGATGGTTGGCGGAATGTCATGGGATGTGGCCTATAAAGGGTGGCGGAATGTGATGGAATGCGGCCTGCGATGGGTGGCGGAATGTCATGGGATGCTGCCTGTGATGGGTGGTGCTCTGCGATGGTTGGCGGGATGTGGCCTATAAAGGGTGGCGGAATGTGATGGGATGAGCCCCCCCTTCCCACCTCCATCAATGATCCTTCCCTCCCCACCTCCATCAATGATCCTTCCCTCCCCTCCTCCATCAATGATCCTTCCCTCTCCTCTCCGCCGTGTGTGGCTTTAACGACGTGAAAAACCCGCGCATGCTCAGAAGCAAGTTATGAGACGGGAGCGCTCGTTCTGGTAAAACTCGCGTTCATAATGGTGTCATCACGCAGTAACAGACAGGAAAGCGCGAATCGTCTTTTACTAACACGGAATCGGGACAAAGGGGGGCGCCGTCCGCATGGAACCTCCCCTTTATAGTGCCGGCGTACGTGTCGTGCGTCACCGCGCTTTGCTAGAGCATTTTTTTCCCACAATCGTGTGTGGGCAACGCCGGTTTAATGATGCAGTTGAAAAAAGCGTTGTTTCTTTAGAACCCAAAAAATGATGGTGTGTACGCGGCATTACAGGTGATTTATTCTTCCAAAGCAATGGTACTGACTAGTATTCCTGTGTTTCTCTTTTCCCTCAATTTCTCTCCATCAGTCAGCTAATGTGACCCCAGTGCTGAGAGAGAGGCCCAGGGGGTCCAACAGACATCCTCCTTATCAACTGATGACGTAATTGGTTGTCAGTTTGCCGGTGTCTAGGAAGTTGTAATGGTGGACAATGAAATCCCATGGCTTTGTGTAATAGTCAGGATTCATCCACCTTTCCGGCTTCTAGACCGTTTTTGATATTTATTTGTATCACTTTCCTTCCACTTCACAATTATGTGACACTTTGTGTCTCTTACAGAAAATACATTCATGTTTTTGGTTGTAACATGACAACATGTGGGAAATGTCAAGGGGTATGAATACTTTTTCAAGGCACTGTATATATTGGTCTGCCTGCCCCCCCCCCCCCCCCTCACCATGGACCCCACTTGACCTTTGAAGGTATGCTGGGGTACCAGACACCAAGCTGTCAGTAGCAGGTCCTTTAAGTCCTGTAAGTTGGGAGGTGGGCAATCTGCGATGGGTGGCGGAATGTGGTGGGATGCGGCCTGCGATGGGTGGCGGAATGTGGTGGGATGCGGCCTGTGATGGGTGGCGGAATGTGGTGGGATGCGGCCTGTGATGGGTGGCGGAATGTGGTGGGATGCGGCCTGTGATGGGCGGTGCTCTGCGATGGGTGGCGGAATGTGGTGGGATGCCGCCTGTGATGGGTGGCGGAATGTGGTGGGATGCGGCCTGTGATGGGTGGCGGAATGTGGTGGGATGCGGCCTGTGATGGGTGGCGGAATGTGGTGGCATGCGGCCTGTGATGGGTGGCGGAATGTGGTGGGATGCGGCCTGCGATGGGCGGCGGAATGTGGTGGGATGCGACCTGTGATGGGTGGCGGAATGTGGTGGGATGCGGCCTGTGATGGGTGGCGGAATGTGGTGGGATGCGGCCTGTGATGGGTGGCGGAATGTGGTGGGATGCGACCTGTGATGGGTGGCGGAATGTGGTGGGATGCGGCCTGTGATGGGCGGTGCTCTGCGATGGGTGGCGGAATGTGGTGGGATGCGGCCTGTGATGCGTGGAGGAATGTGGTGGGATGCGGCCTGCGATGGGTGGTGTTCTGCGATGGGTGGCGGAATGTGTTGGGATGCGGCCTGTGATGGGTGGGGGAATGTGGTGGGATGCGGCCTGCAATGGGTGGCGGAATGTGGTGGGATGCCGCCTGTGATGGGGGGGTGCTCTGCGATGGGTGGCGGAATGTGGTGGGATGCGACCTGTGATGGGTGGCGGAATGTGGTGGGATGCGGCCTGTGATGGGTGGCGGAATGTGGTGGGATGCGGCCTGTGATGGGTGGCGGAATGTGGTGGGATGCGACCTGTGATGGGTGGCGGAATGTGGTGGGATGCGGCCTGTGATGGGCGGTGCTCTGCGATGGGTGGCGGAATGTGGTGGGATGCGGCCTGTGATGCGTGGAGGAATGTGGTGGGATGCGGCCTGCGATGGGTGGTGTTCTGCGATGGGTGGCGGAATGTGTTGGGATGCGGCCTGTGATGGGTGGGGGAATGTGGTGGGATGCGGCCTGCAATGGGTGGCGGAATGTGGTGGGATGCCGCCTGTGATGGGGGGTGCTCTGCGATGGGTGGCGGAATGTGGTGGGATGCGACCTGTGATGGGTGGCGGAATGTGGTGGGATGCGGCCTGTGATGGGTGGCGGAATGTGGTGGGATGCGGCCTGTGATGGGTGGCGGAATGTGGTGGGATGCGACCTGTGATGGGTGGCGGAATGTGGTGGGATGCGGCCTGTGATGGGCGGTGCTCTGCGATGGGTGGCGGAATGTGGTGGGATGCGGCCTGTGATGCGTGGAGGAATGTGGTGGGATGCGGCCTGCGATGGGTGGTGTTCTGCGATGGGTGGCGGAATGTGTTGGGATGCGGCCTGTGATGGGTGGGGGAATGTGGTGGGATGCGGCCTGCGATGGGTGGTGTTCTGCGATGGGTGGCGGAATGTGGTGGGATGCGGCCTGTGATGGGTGGCGGAATGTGGTGGGATGCGACCTGTGATGGGTGGCGGAATGTGGTGGGATGCGGCCTGTGATGGGCGGTGCTCTGCGATGGGTGGCGGAATGTGGTGGGATGCGGCCTGTGATGCGTGGAGGAATGTGGTGGGATGCGGCCTGCGATGGGTGGTGTTCTGCGATGGGTGGCGGAATGTGTTGGGATGCGGCCTGTGATGGGTGGGGGAATGTGGTGGGATGCGGCCTGCAATGGGTGGCGGAATGTGGTGGGATGCCGCCTGTGATGGGGGGTGCTCTGCGATGGGTGGCGGAATGTGGTGGGAATGCGGCCTGTGATGGGGGGTGCTCTGCGATGGGTGGCGGAATGTGGTGGGAATGCGGCCTGTGATGGGGGGTGCTCTGCGATGGGTGGCGGAATGTGGTGGGAATGCGGCCTGTGATGGGCGGTGCTCTGTGATGGGTGGCGGAATGTGTTGGGATGCGGCCTTGCGATGGGTGGCGGAATGTGTTGGGATGCGGCCTTGCGATGGGTGGCGGGATGTGGTGGGATGCGGCCTGTGATAGACGGTGCTTTGCGATAGGTGGCGGAATGTGATGGGATGCGGCCTGCGATGGGTGGCGGAATGTGATGGGTGGTGCTCTGCGATAGGTGGTGCTCTGCGATGGGTGGCGGAATGTGGTGGGACGCGGCCTGCGATGGGTGGCGGAATGTGGTGGGACGCGGCCTGCGATGGGTGGCGGAATGTGTTGGGATGCAGCCTGCGATGGGTGGCAGAATGTGGTGGGATGCAGCCTGCGATGGGTGGCGGAATGTGTTGGGGTGCGGCCTGAAATGGGTGGCGGAATGTGGTGGGATGCGGCCTGTGATGGGTGGCGGAATGTGATGGGATGTGGCCTGCGATGGGTGGCGGAATGTCATGGGATGTGGCCTATGAAGGGTGGCGGAATGTGATGGTTGGCGGAATGTCATGGGATGCAGCCTGCGATGGGTGGCGGAATGTGTTGGGATGCGGCCTGCAATGGGTGGCAGAATGTGATGGGATGCGGCCTGCGATGGGTGGTGCTCTGCGATGGTTGGCGGAATGTGATGGGATGTGGCCTATAAAGGGTGGCGGAATGTCATGGGATGTGGCCTGCGATGGTTGGCGGAATGTGATGGGATGCGGCCTATAAAGGGTGGCGGAATGTGATGGGATGTGGCCTGCAATGGGTGGCGGAATGTGATGGAATGCTGCCTGCGATGGGTGGTGGAATGTCATGGGATGCTGCCTGCGATGGGTGGTGCTCTGCGATGGTTGGCAGAATGTCATGGGATGCTGCCTGCGATGGGTGGTGCTCTGCGATGGTTGGCGGAATGTCATGGGATGCTGCCTGCGATGGGTGGTGCTCTGCGATGGGTGGCGGAATGTCATGGGATGCTGCCTGCGATGGGTGGTGCTCTGCGATGGGTGGCGGAATGTCATGGGATGTGGCCTATGAAGGGTGGCGGAATGTGATGGTTGGCGGAATGTCATGGGATGCAGCCTGCGATGGGTGGCGGAATGTGTTGGGTTGCGGCCTGCTATGGGTGGCAGAATGTGATGGGATGCGGCCTGCGATGGGTGGTGCTCTGCGATGGTTGGCGGAATGTGATGGGATGTGGCCTATAAAGGGTGGCGGAATGTCATGGGATGTGGCCTGCGATGGTTGGCGGAATGTGATGGGATGCGGCCTATAAAGGGTGGCGGAATGTGGATGGGATGTGGCCTGCAATGGGTGGCGGAATGTCATGGGATGCGGCCTATAAAGGGTGGTGGAATGTGATGGGATGCGGCCTGCGATGGGTGGTGGAATGTCATGGGATGCTGCCTGCGATGGGTGGTGCTCTGCGATGGTTGGCGGAATGTCATGGGATGTGGCCTATAAAGGGTGGCGGAATGTGATGGAATGCGGCCTGCGATGGGTGGCGGAATGTCATGGGATGCTGCCTGTGATGGGTGGTGCTCTGCGATGGTTGGCGGGATGTGGCCTATAAAGGGTGGCGGAATGTGATGGAATGTGGCCTGCAATGGGTGGCGGAATGTGATGGGTGGGGGAATGTGATGGGTGGGGGAATGTGATGGAATGTGGCCTATGAAGGGTGGCGGAATGTCATGGGATGCGGCCTGCGATAGGTGGTGCTCTGTGATGGACGGTCTGTGAGTCGGCCTGTCCCGGTGGTTCTCACACTCCTGTTTGTTTGACTTGCAGGGAGGAGGAGGTCCCTTCATGGTAAGAAGAAGTTGAGTCCCGATAAAGCAGAGAAGATAAGCGCCTTCGGAGTTGGTTCAGCCGAGATGAAGGATTCCTCAGACGGTGAGATTCGGGCTTCATACTTTTAGACTTGTCCCACCCCTGAGGAGTGCAGAACAAGATAGCAGACAATGGCTTCATCCGTTTATAGGTTCAGATATATGGGGAGAAGTCCCAATGTCTCCAGTAGAAGCCCCTCCTCTTCCGGGACCCCCTGTCCATTAGTCTAGCCATTCGTTGTGTTAACCCTCTCACTGACATAAGGCTCCAATCAGAGGGAGCGCTGACCTGAACACACAACCCCGCCACCATGGCACCAAGTTTAAACCGGGGGTTAGCAACCCGTCAAATCCTGAGCGACCTTTTGGCCCCTGGGCAGGTGTTGGGTAGATAGGGAAAACTTCTCTGCCTTGCTGACCCCCGTTACTTTGGCACCAGTCTCTCCCCCTTCCTTCTCGCTCACCCCTCTGGATAGACGACCGAGGGCGGAGCTGGCCAGGGTAACTTTCAGAGTTAACTGGCTAAAGGGGGCAGAAGATACTATTGTGGGGAGGAAGGGATTGTGACGGACCCCCCTACTCAGGAGGAGTATGTCTGCCTTATAAGCTTCCCTTGCCCACTACCAGCACGACCCAAGACCCCTCAGCCCACCCAGTCACCATGTCGAGACCTCAGTGTAGGGTGGAGAGAAGCATTAGATATACCCTCGGGGGTAAAACCCCCTTCTTTGCATAATGACACTCGGCGGGGTAACTTTACCTCACACACGGGTATATTCAACTTTCCAAAAGTAGACAGTCCTTAGGATGGGCTGCTGAAGATACAAAAGTAGACAGTCCTTAGGTTGGGCTGCTGAAGATACCCCCCCCCCCCCCCCCGCACTCTAGAAAAACAGGATACAAACACAGAACAACTCCCACCCCACCTCAAACTATATAGCAGTCTGAAAGGTGAAATTATTTATCTTCATATATTTCTTGGGGGATGTAACGGTCACCACCGTTTACGACCTTCCATCCAACCACGACAAGCTTATCCGACACACTCCGACAATCCTGCATACACGATCCATATCATTTCCCATAATCAAGACGAGACTCTGCTCTGCACTTGGTTTCAAAGATATGAACACTTTAATGGTTTCTTTCCAGCTTTTTATAGAGTACAAGATGTTACAGCCAATCACAGGACAATGCCATCTCCACCCCCTTATTCACACTGGGGCTAATTATCTAGCAGACATTTCGGCACCGTTACTGACAGATCTGTCACATTCCAAACTACAATTACACAATGCCTTGACCTCAATCCACATTATCTAGACAGACGTACTGTCTCTGACACCTGAGCATCAATACATTCCTAAACATAACCGACATACTAATTCAGTACATCTGAATGGAGAATTTAACACATTGTTTTAAACACAATGAATCACACAATCAAAAGGTCTTTCAGGCCCCGATGCAATTAACACCTTTCAAAAGCATGTGTGTCCATATTGAATAGGCAACAGCTTGTGATATCTCAAGACATCCACTTTGTAATATTCCAGTCCTGCAATATGAATTATTATTAATGTCCCATCTCATGTAATATATGAATTATGATTCTTTGTCACCATATGGCCCTAGTGGACATAAGGTGACCCTAGACATAGGAATATCTCAGTCTGTCACGGGTCATACCATTACAGGGGATATTGTTCAGAAATATTAATGTCCCAAATGAAAGAACCCCTCCTTCCTTCAACACAAACCACAGAACCCAGGATACCAGGGGTAAAGGGAAATTCTGGGTCCGGTGTGCTTGTACATCGAATCTGGTTATTGCCAACCCGATTGTGGTTCTCGGCCTCTCGGTCACCCTGTGGCCCTAATAGACACGGGATGACTTACACATAGGAGGGGGTAGGGGAGATGGACAAGCAGTTTCCAGATCTCTCCAAGGTAAGCCGGGTTCCACAATCTCCCCTCCCAACGTGACTTCTGTAACAAAGATGACATAGGAGCAGAGGACATTGCTATGGGGATGAGGGGCACAGGGCACTGTTGTGGGAAAAGGGGTTATGTGAAGGGGACAGAGGACACTTCTATGGGGGGCAGAGGTCATTGCTGTGTGGGGGGGGGGGCAGTGCGGTGTTCCCTCTATGTAAGGCACTCTATATAGGGCTGTCTATGTAAGGCAATGTTCCCTCCATGTAGGGCGGCGTTCCCTCTATGTGGGGCGGCGTTCCCTCTATGTGGGGCGGCGTTCCCTCTATGTGGGGCGGCGTTCCCTCCATGTGGGGCGGCGTCCTCTCCATGTGGGGCAGCGTCCTCTCCATGTGGGGCAGCGTCCTCTCCATGTGGGGCAGCGTCCTCTCCATGTGGGGCGGCGTCCTCTCCATGTGGGGCGGCGTCCTCTCCATGTGGGGCGGCGTTTCCTCCATGTGGGGCGGCGTTTCCTCCATGTGGGGCGGCGTTCTCTCTATGTGGGGCGGCGTTCCCTCCATGTGGGGCGGCGTTCTCTCTATGTGGGGCGGCGTCCTCTCCATGTGGGGCGGCGTTTCCTCCATGTGGGGCGGCGTTCCCTCCATGTGGGGCGGCGTCCTCTCTATGTGGGGCGGCGTTTCCTCTCCATGTGGGGCGGCGTTTCCTCCATGTGGGGCGGCGTCCTCTCCATGTGGGGCGGCGTCCTCTCCATGTGGGGCGGCGTTTCCTCCATGTGGGGCGGCGTTTCCTCCATGTGGGGCAGCGTCCTCTCCATGTGGGGCAGCGTCCTCTCCATGTGGGGCAGCGTCCTCTCCATGTGGGGCGGCGTCCTCTCTATGTGGGGCGGCGTTTCCTCTCCATGTGGGGCGGCGTTTCCTCCATGTGGGGCGGCGTTTCCTCCATGTGGGGCGGCGTTTCCTCCATGTGGGGCGGCGTTTCCTCCATGTGGGGCGGCGTTTCCTCCATGTGGGGCAGCGTCCTCTCCATGTGGGGCAGCGTCCTCTCCATGTGGGGCAGCGTCCTCTCCATGTGGGGCGGCGTTTCCTCCATGTGGGGCGGCGTTTCCTCCATGTGGGGCGGCGTTTCCTCCATGTGGGGCGGCGTTTCCTCCATGTGGGGCGGCGTTCTCTCTATGTGGGGCGGCGTTCCCTCCATGTGAGGCGGCGTTCCCTCCATGTGGGGCGGCGTTCTCTCTATGTGGGGCGGTCTTCTTAGGAACAGAGATGGTTATTTTACATTCTCTTTCATGTTACTGATAGCCCAGATCTCTGACCAGGGGGAACCAATCAGAGCACTTCCTGATCATGTGATCTGTACTGTGTGTATATATATATATATAGGCAATGTAGTTTATAGAATTATCGCTCAGCTTACCAAGGCACACTGATGCTGCTATAAAGGGTTATGATGTAATGACAGGTTTTCTGTCATCTATCGGGGTCCCGGGGGTTCTCACGCTTACACTGCCATGGTCGGCATTCTTCCTAGATAGGACCAAGCAGTTGGGGGTCTCTGATGACATCATTGTTAAGCTGAAATAAAGTTGTTGTTGTTCTTGAGAGGTGTGTCTGCCCTTCCCCCGAGGTTTACAATTCCATTCATCTCTTTCTTGTTTGTTTGCAGCTCTCAAGGAAGATGATACCAAGACTCTGGCTTCCCCGCTCCTGTCTCTAGAACAAACGGCTGTCATTCAAGAAATGGTGAATCAAAATGTCCTTCCAGAGAATCTCTCCATCCCGGCTCTGGAACTGCTGACCTTGCCAGACGACCACGGTGCGGAAGATGCCACGGGTGACTTGGAGCTTGCTGATGAACTGCGAAGGGATGGATCTGAGCGAGATTCTATCAATCAGGAAGAAGAGAGTGCAGAGTTGCTGGACGACCTCCGAAGTACATCTGATGAGACTCCGGAAGGTTCTCCAAAGAAGAAGCCCCTTAAAGCCTCTAAACCCAAAGGAGATGTCAATGGGGAGCCGTCTGAGGGATTTATGTTTCCATGTCAGCATTGTGAAAGGAAATTTACCACAAAACAAGGGCTAGAGAGGCACATGCACATCCACATTTCCACCATCAACCATGCGTTTAAATGCCGATATTGCGGAAAGGCTTTTGGAACCCAAATTAACCGCAGACGGCACGAGAGACGCCACGAGGCTGGCCCTAAAAGGAAAACCCTAATGGTGTCCTCTTCTGGGGAACTTGGACAGTCTCACAAACATATCATAGACTCTCTGAAGTCCAGTGAGGAGTACAGCAGCTCCAGGCTTCAATGTAAAATGACCGATTCTGACAGGGAGACTTCCCATTCTGTCCTCTCGGAGGAGAATGGAGAGTCCAGCCGAGAGCTTCATCCATGCAAGTACTGTAAGAAAGTGTTTGGGACTCACACAAACGTGAGGAGACACCAGCGTAGAGTCCATGAACGGCATCTTATCCCGAAGGGAGTGAGGCGAAAAGGACATCTTCTGGAAGATCCGCTCTTCCAGGCAGAGCAGTCTCCACAAGTGGAAAACATTTATGTAGCGAGTACAGAAGTAGAAGATGAAGGAGAAGCGGATGACGTCTATATCATGGACATTACCAACAACATCTCTGAGAACCTCACCTACTACATTGACGGCAAGATCCCATCTAGCGGCACAGGTACCACTTGTGATGTCATAGAAGTGGAGGCAAGCACCACCGAGGTCTTAGGAATCAATTGCTTGCTTACTCCCATCAAGGTTGAAGTTTCCCAAAACTTAAGAGCACTGCCGACTGCAACCGATAACCCAAATCTAGCAAGTGACTCTTCCTGTAGTGCAATTTTAGAACCAAAAAAGAGGAGAACTGTCAGCCCTCCTTTACTGTCCAAAATAAAAACTGAAGTGGACCTTGAAGCCGTCACTCCTTCCTGCTCCTTGTCAATCCCATTAAGTGTTTCTGTCGGTGATAATTTGCCCTTCCAAAAAGAGAAAAATTTCTATTTGTCTTCAAAACTTAAGCAGCTGCTGCAGACACAGGAAAGTAGCAAGTCACCTGTGAGTCCTTCATTGTTATCAGAGATCCCAAAGCTGAGCCCGGCTGTATCTTCCATTCCAACGGGACCCAACCGCTTTAAAAGACGCACCGCTTCCCCTCCGAGCTCCCCACAACACAGCCCAGCTCTAAATGAATTTGTCAAACAAGAAGTAAAAACCTCTTTCAGTGAAGGACTTGGTCCAAAAATACCAAAGTTGGAAAGTCACAACAGTTCACCTGCATGGAGTTTGTCTGGTAAAGATGAAAGGGAGAGCCTAAGTCCTTGTTGTGAGGATCTAAAGGTCAATAAAGAGTGGACCTCCAATATATCCTTTGGTAATGTTTGCAACCAGCAACCATTAGACTTGTCCAGTGGAGTCAAACAGAAATGTGAAGGCAAGGGCCACTCCCAGGTTCCTTGGGAATCTGTACTTGACCTCAGCATAGGCAGGAAGCCTGTCTGTGATGCTGAAGGAAAGGACAACAAAGGGACTAACTTGTGCATTGGAGTAAAAAAGAAGAAGCCTACTACATGCATGTTAAAGAAGGTTCTATTGAATGAGTATGATGGTTTAGAGGTGCCGGGGGAAGAAGCTTCACCACCAGATGCACTTACCTGTAGAACAGATGGGAGAAGACATCTACCTGAACTTGTTGCTGACTTAGGTGGTGAGGTTGCTCTTTCTCTGGAAGATGCTTCCCTCCCTCCAGCTGAGATCACCTGTACCCCAATTTGCCAATCCCCACCTGTCCTGACTCCTTCAGAAGCACCTTCACATTCTCCATCTCCAGACACTACATATCCACCACCTCTTCTTACTACGAATGCCCCTTCCCTCCCGGATTCTTCATGTAGTGTACCACCCACTCCATCATGTCCATCCCCTCTGTCTGCTAGCACACAATCTCCTCTTCCAGTTCTTTCCCGTACAGCATCACCCTCCCAGTCTCTTTCCCCGACCACTGATGATCCCTCTGGTTGTGCTTCACCTGGTCCTCCTACTCTGTCCTCCTCCTCCTCATCCTCCTCATCCTCCTCTTCTTCTTGTGCTGCCTCATCCTCGTCTTCATCCACCTGTTCATCTCCTCCTCCCTTGTCTGTGGTTTCATCTATCGTATCCCCCTCTTTAAACTCGGAATCCTCAACAATGGTGTTTGTCAAACAAGAGAAACTCGAAGATGAAGCCGCCTCGAAGGATTCCTTCCAGTCCGCTCAGCATGACTCTGAAGGTTTGAATAAGATATTTGTGTGCAATGTTTGTGAATCCCCTTTTATGTCTATGAAAGAACTTGCCAAACACCTGGTGGTGCATGCCGAAGAATGGCCCTACAAATGTGAATTCTGTGTGCAGCTTTTCAGAGACGCTTCGCATCTTGCAGAACATCGCTCCGCGCTTCATGGAGTGGGGAAGATTTTTGTTTGTTCCTTATGCAAAAAGGAATTTGCTTTTCTTTGTAATTTGCAACAACATCAGCAGGACTTGCATGCCGATAAAGAGTATAGTCATCATGAATTGGAAAGCGGGTCCCTCAGGCCTCAGAACTTTACTGACCCAACCAAGGCAAATTTACTCCAAAATCAGAGGATGGATGAGGAGCCCATGACTCCAGAGGACGATGGCGAATTAAATGACTCTTCTGAAGAGCTGTACACAACAATCAAGGTTATGGCTTCGGGGGAAAAGTCTAAAGACCCCGATGTACGGATGGGTCTTAATCAGCACTACCCCAGTTTCAAACCACCACCGTTTCAGTATCACAGTAAGAATCCCCTGGCTATCGGTACAACGGCAACAAACTTTACAACCCATAATATTCCACAGACTTTCTCTACAGCTATACGTTGTACGAAATGTGGGAAGGGCGTGGACAATTTGCCGGAGTTACACAAACATATATTAGTATGCGCATCAGCAAGCGATAAAAAAAGATACACTCCCAAAAAGAACCCCATCCCCCTCAAACAGACTGTGATGCCGAAAAACGGTGTAGGGGTTGTGGTTCTTGAACCTGCCGAGAAAAGTTCATTCCGAAGAATGGGCCAACCGAAAAAGCTTAATTTTACCCTGGAAATAAGTAAAATGTCTTCAGGAAAACTCAAACTGGGCGCACTTAAAAGGAAAAACCAGCTGATTCACAAAGCAATATTACAAAAGAATAAGGCCAAGCAGAAGTCAAGTCTACGGTTTGGCATGTCTGGTTCTTCCCATGTTTGCCCGTACTGCAACCGAGAGTTCACCTACATTAAAAGTCTGGACAAACATGCCTCATTCAGTTGTCCAAAAAAGCCACCCTCTCCGTCTACCAAAAAACAACAACCCCCTAAACCCCACAAAAAGGCCAAGAAACACAAAGCCAGCATTACACGCCGCACAGCCGACACCGAGATACAAATGCAAGCCACAGAAGCACATTTGGGGAAAACTCGAGCCCGGAGTGTAACGCCCGCGTCTCCTATCCAGTTACCCACAATTCCTATAAAGACTAAGCAAAGTGTAAAGGCCGCCCCTCAGGCCAAGTCCAAGAAGCAGAACTTGCCCATCGTAAGAAACTCCAGTCCAGTCAGAATATCAAAGAGCCAATCGGCTCCCGATGGGAAAAAGAAAACGCCACTTCAGATCCTTCCACCGACCTTCGATAAAGCCGCGCGAAAGTTACACCTTCAAATGCAAAAGAACAAACTGCTGAGCAAGCAGATGGCCAAGAAGAAAAAGATGGACAAGTTCAGTGGGAAATCCCGAGAAAGGACTGGCGGGCCCCGAACCCGCAGCTCTAGAGACGTCTCTGACCGAAGAGACGATGGAAAGCAAGACTCCAGGTAATCCCAACAAAACCGTTCTACTTCTCCAGAGTCTGTGAGTATAGAAAACGCCAGGGCCGGGACCAGAGATGTACAGCAGAGGGCATGCTGGGTCCTTCCTGTCACCCTTAATATGTGCCTGCCCCACCCCCGATACTGTACATTGCCTTATGTGCCCGCTATACCCCACCCCCGATACTGTACATTGGTTTCTATATATGTGCCTGCCCCACCCCCGATACTGTACATTGGTTTCTATATATGTGCCCGCTATACCCCACCCCCGATACTGTACATTGGTTTCTATATATGTGCCCGCTATACCCCACCCCCGATACTGTACATTGGTTTCTATATATGTGCCCACCCCACCCCCGATACCGTACATTGCCTTATGTGCCCGCCCCACCCCCGATACTGTACATTGGTTTCTATATATGTGCCCGCTATACCCCACCCCCGATACTGTACATTGGTTTCTATATATGTGCCCGCTATACCCCACCCCCGATACTGTACATTGCCTTATGTGCCCGCTATACCCCACCCCCGATACTGTACATTGCCTTATGTGCCCGCTATACCCCACCCCCGATACTGTACATTGGTTTCTATATATGTGCCCGCCCCACCCCCGATAATGTACATTGCCTTATGTGCCCGCTATACCCCACCCCCGATACTGTACATTGGTTTCTATATATGTGCCTGCCCCACCCCCGATACTGTACATTGGTTTCTATATATGTGCCCGCTATACCCCACCCCCGATACTGTACATTGGTTTCTATATATGTGCCCGCTATACCCCACCCCCGATACTGTACATTGGTTTCTATATATGTGCCCACCCCACCCCCGATACTGTACATTGCCTTATGTGTCCGCTATACCCCACCCCCGATACTGTACATTGTTTCTATATATGTGCCCACCCCACCCCCGATACTGTACATTGGTTTCTATATATGTGCCCGCTATACCCCACCCCCGATACTGTACATTGGTTTCTATATATGTGCCCACTATACCCCACCCCCGATACTGTACATTGCCTTATGTACCCACCCCACCCCCGATACTGTACATTGCTATTATGTGCCCACTATACCCCACCCCCGATACTGTACATTGGTTTCTATATATGTGCCCACCCCACCCCCGATACCGTACATTGCCTTATGTGCCCGCTATACCCCACCCCCGATACCGTACATTGGTGATATGTGCCCGCTATACCCCACCCCCGATACTGTACATTGGTTTCTATATATGTGCCCGCTATACCCCACCCCCGATACTGTACATTGCCTTATGTGCCCACTATACCCCACCCCCGATACCGTACATTGCTATTATGTGTCCGCTATACCCCACCCCCGATACTGTACATTGCCTTATGTGCCCACTATACCCCACCCCCGATACTGTACATTGCTATTATGTGTCCGCTATACCCCACCCCCGATACTGTACATTGCCTTATGTACCCACCCCACCCCCGATACTGTACATTGCTATTATGTGCCCACTATACCCCACCCCCGATACTGTACATTGCTATTATGTGCCCACCCCACCCCCAATACTGTACATTGCCTTATGTACCCACCCCACCCCCGATACTGTACATTGCCTTATGTGCCCACCCCACCCCCGATACTGTACATTGCTATTATGTGCCCACTATACCCCACCCCCGATACTGTACATTGCTATTATGTGCCCACCCCACCCCCGATACTGTACATTGCTATTATGTGTCCGCTATACCCCACCCCCGATACTGTACATTGCTATTATGTGTCCGCTATACCCCACCCCCGATACTGTACATTGCCTTATGTACCCACCCCACCCCCGATACTGTACATTGCCTTATGTGCCCACCCCACCCCCGATACTGTACATTGCCTTATGTACCCACCCCACCCCCGATACTGTACATTGCCTTATGTGCCCACCCCACCCCCGATACTGTACATTGCCTTATGTACCCACCCCACCCCCGATACTGTACATTGCCTTATGTGCCCACCCCACCCCCGATACTGTACATTGCCTTATGTACCCACCCCCGATAACATACATTGATTGCTATATACAGTATCTCAAAAAGTAAGTACACCCCTCAGTCACTTTTCATGTGACAACACTGAAGAAATGGCACTTTGTATGTACAATGTTGTGTAGAGAGTGTACATGGGGGGAGGGGTGTACACAGGGGGGAGGGGTCTTGTGTACATGGGGGGCGGGGTGTACACAGGGGGGAGGGGTTGTATAGTAAGTGTACATGGGGGAGGGGTGTACATGGGGGGAGGGGTTGTGTAGTAAGTGTACATGGGGGAGGGGGTGTACATGGGGGGAGGGGTGTACACAGGGGGAGGGGTTGTGTAGTAAGTGTACAAGGGGGAGGGGTGTACATGGGGGGGTGGGGTGTACACAGGGGGAGGGGTTGTGTAGTAAGTGTACATGGGGGAGGGGTGTACATGGGGGGAGGGGTGTACACAGGGGGAGGGGTTGTGTAGTAAGTGTACAAGGGGAAGGGGTGTACATGGGGGGTGGGGTGTACACAGGGGGAGGGGTTGTGTAGTAAGTGTACATGGGGGAGGGGTGTACATGGGGGGAGGGGTGTACACAGGGGGAGGGGTTGTGTAGTGAGTGTACATGGGGGGAGGGGTGTACACAGGGGGAGGGGTTGTGTAGTGAGTGTACAGGGGGGGGAGGGGTTGTGTAGTAAGTGTACATGGGGGAGGGGTGTACATGGGGGGTGGGGTGTACACAGGGGGAGGGGTTGTGTAGTGAGTGTACATGGGGGGAAGGGTGTACACAGGGGGAGGGGTTGTGTAGTGAGTGTACAGGGGGAGGGGTGTACACAGGGGGGGAGGGGTTGTGTAGTAAGTGTACATGGGGGAGGAGTGTACATGGGGGGAGGGGTGTACACAGGGGGAGGGGTTGTGTAGTAAGTGTACAAGGGGGAGGGGGTGTACATGGGGGGAGGGGTGTACACGGGGGGGAGGGGTTGTGTAGTGAGTGTACAGGGGGAGGGGTGTACACAGGGGGGGAAGGGGTTGTGTAGTGAGTGTACATGGGGGAGGGGTGTACATGGGGGGAGGGGTTGTGTAGTAAGTGTACATGGGGGAGGGGTGTACATGGGGGGAGGGGTGTACACAGGGGGGAGGGGTTGTGTAGTAAGTGTACATGGGGGAGGGGTGTACATGGGGGGAGGGGTTGTGTAGTAAGTGTACATGGGGGAGGGGTGTACATGGGGGGAGGGGTGTACACAGGGGGAGGGGTTGTGTAGTAAGTGTACAAGGGGGAGGGGTGTACATGGGGGGGTGGGGTGTACACAGGGGGAGGGGTTGTGTAGTAAGTGTACATGGGGGAGGGGTGTACATGGGGGGAGGGGTGTACACAGGGGGAGGGGTTGTGTAGTGAGTGTACATGGGGGGAGGGGTGTACACAGGGGGAGGGGTTGTGTAGTGAGTGTACAGGGGGGGGAGGGGTTGTGTAGTAAGTGTACATGGGGGAGGGGTGTACATGGGGGGTGGGGTGTACACAGGGGGAGGGGTTGTGTAGTGAGTGTACAGGGGGAGGGGTGTACACAGGGGGGAGGGGTTGTGTAGTAAGTGTACATGGGGGAGGAGTGTACATGGGGGGAGGGGTGTACACAGGGGGAGGGGTTGTGTAGTAAGTGTACAAGGGGGAGGGGTGTACATGGGGGGAGGGGTGTACACGGGGGGGAGGGGTTGTGTAGTGAGTGTACAGGGGGAGGGGTGTACACAGGGGGGAAGGGGTTGTGTAGTGAGTGTACAGGGGGAGGGGTGTACATGGGGGGAGGGGTGTACACAGGGGGAGGGGTTGTGTAGTAAGTGTACAAGGGGGAGGGGTGTACATGGGGGAGGGGTGTACACGGGGGGGAGGGGTTGTGTAGTGAGTGTACAGGGGGGGGAGGGGTTGTGTAGTAAGTGTACATGGGGGAGGGGTGTACATGGGGGGAAGGGTGTACACAGGGGGAGGGGTTGTGTAGTGAGTGTACAGGGGGAGGGGTGTACACAGGGGGGAGGGGTTGTGTAGTAAGTGTACATGGGGGAGGAGTGTACATGGGGGAGGGGTGTACACAGGGGGAGGGGTTGTGTAGTAAGTGTACAAGGGGGAGGGGTGTACATGGGGGGAGGGGTGTACACGGGGGGGAGGGGTTGTGTAGTGAGTGTACAGGGGGAGGGGTGTACACAGGGGGGGAAGGGGTTGTGTAGTGAGTGTACAGGGGGAGGGGTGTACATGGGGGGAGGGGTGTACACAGGGGGAGGGGTTGTGTAGTAAGTGTACAAGGGGGAGGGGTGTACATGGGGGAGGGGTGTACATGGGGGGGAGGGGTTGTGTAGTGAGTGTACAGCTTGTAAAACAAATCTCACAACACACAGCCATTAATGTCTAAACCGCTGGTAACAAAAGTCAGGACACCCTAAAGTCAAAATGTCCAAATTGGGCCCCAATTAGCCATTTTCCCCTCCCCCGGTGTCATGTGACTGGTTAGTGTTACAAGGTCTCAGGTGTGATAAATTTGGTGTTATCGCTCTCACTCCCTCATACTGGTCACTGGAAGGACAACATGGCCCCTCATGGCAAAGATCTCTCTGAGGATCTGATATAAAGAATTGTGTCTCTACATAAAGATGGCCGAGGAGATAAGAAGATCGCAGAGACCCTGAAACTGATCTGCAGCCCAGGGGGGGAGGAGGGGGGCGGGACCATCCAGCGGTATAACAGGGTGGGTTCCCCTCCCCCCGCCTCAGCATGGTCCACCAAAGAAGTTGAGGTCACGTGATCAGCGTCATATCCAGAGGTTGTCTTTGGGAAACAGACATATGAGTGCCGCCAGCATTGGGATGGGGGAGGGGCCAGCCTGTCAGTGCTCAGACCATACGCCGCACACTGCATCAAATTGGTCTCCAGAAGGAAGCCTCTTTTAAAGATGAGGCACAAGAAAGAGCCGCAAACAGTTTGCTGAAGACAAGCAGACTAAGTAGATGGATTACTGGGACCGTCTCCTGGGGTCTGATGAGACAAGATAAAGGTATTTGGTGTCAGATGGTGTCAGGCGTGTGTGGGGGGCGGGGCCAGGTGAGGAGGACAAAGACAAGTGTATCTTCCCTACAGTCAGGCATGGTGGGGGGAGGGTCATGGTCTGGGGCTGCATGAGTGCTGCCGGCACTGGGGGGCTACAGATCATTGAGGGGACCATGAATACCAACATGTACTGTGACCTACTGAATGTCAGATGCACCCCGTTGGAGTCAGGAGTGCACCGCAGGGTAGTGAACCGTATGGCAGACTGCTGCGGATGGAACAGAGTGGATATCAAGGACAGGTGCACTGGAGCACAAACAGGGATCCCACAGGAAGCTAGAGCCTAAGATTCCCCGGGGCGCAGAGTCTAAGATCCAGCAGGTATTCACCAGAGCCTCTAGTGGTGAGGATGGCCTTCGCTGCAACTGAATCCAGGTCGTGGCCCCCAGAGTCCTCCAGCTCATGCTCCGTAGGGCATAGGGGAGAAAGGGGAAGCAACCACTCAGGATACAAGAGATAGTGAGGGGTAAGCCAAGGTCAGGGTGACAAGCAGACAGGAGAAACAAAGGACGGGCCAAAGGTCAGAATAGTCGGGAACAAGCCAAGATCGGTACACAGAGATAAACGTAGCACACGGCAAGCAGGAGCACAAAGCTAACAAACAATGTTGATCAGCAAGGCAGACCTGCAGTGCACTGGTTAATATAGAGTTCCTGATATGGCCTGGGGTGGAGCCATACAGGGAGGAGAGATGATAAAAGCAGCCAAGGTGAGAGTGTCTGGCCTCTTAGGTGAACACATGGAGAGGAAAGTAAGCTGCCAGACATTACTGCATATCCATGAAACTGAAGCGGAGCATGATCCCCTCTCTTCAGAGACTGGACCGCAGGGTAGTATTCCAACATGATAACCACCTCAAACACACCTCCAAGACCACCACTGCCTTGCTAAAGAAGCTGAGGAGGGTAAAGGTGATGGACTGGCCAATCATGTCTCCAGACCTAAACCCTATTGGTCATCTGTGTGGGATCCTCAAAAGGAAGGGGGAGGAGCGCAAGGTCTCCAACATCCACCAGCTCCGTGATGTCATCATGGGGGAGGGGAAGAGGGAAAGTGACAGCCTGTGAAGTGACCTCCATGCCCAAGAGGGTTAAGGCAGTGCTGGAAAATAATGGCGGCCACACAAAATATCGACACGTTGGACCCAAATTGGAGATTTTCACTTAGGGGTGTCCTGACTTTTGTTGCCAGCTGTTTAGACATTAATGGCTGTGTGGTGATTATTATTTGTTATACAAGCTGTACACTCACTACACAACCCCTCCCCCCATGTACACCCTTCCCCCAATGTACACTCACTACACAACCCCTCCCCCCATGTACACCCCTCCCCCAATGTACACTCACTACACAACATTGTAGATACAAAGACCCTCCCCCTGTGTACACCCCTCCCCCCATGTACACTCACTACACAAGACCCCTCCCCATGTACACCCCTCCCCCCTGTGTACACCCCTCCCCCATGTACACTCACTACACAACATTGTAGATACAAAGACCCCTCCCCCCGTGTACACCCCTCCCCCATGTACACCCCTCCCCCATGTACACTCACTACACAACATTGTAGATACAAAGACCCCTCCCCCCGTGTACACCCCTCCCCCATGTACACCCCTCCCCCCATGTACACTCACTACACAACATTGTAGATACAAAGACCCCTCCCCCCGTGAACACCCCTCCCCCGTGTACACCCCTCCCCCCATGTACACTCACTACACAACATTGTAGATACAAAGACCCCTCCCCCCGTGTACACCCCTCCCCATGTACACCCCTCCCCCCATGTACACTCACTACACAACATTGTAGATACAAAGACCCCTCCCCCATGTACACCCCTGTCCCCATGTACCCTCACTAGAACAACATTGTAGATACAAAGACCCCTCCCCCGTGTACACCCCCTCCCCCCATGTACACTCACTACACAATATTGTAGATACAAAGACCCCTCCCCCTGTGTACACCCCTCCCCCCCATGTACACTCACTACACAAGACCCCTCCCCCCATGTACACCCCTCCCCCCCATGTACACTCACTACACAACATTGTAGATACAAAGACCCCTCCCCCTGTGTACACCCCTCCCCCTGTGTACACCCCTCCCCCCATGTACACTCACTACACAAGACCCCTCCCCCCATGTACACTCACTACACAACATTGGAGATACAAAGACCCCTCCCCCCGTGTACACCCCTCCCCCCCATGTACACTCACTACACAACATTGTAGATACAAAGACCCCTCCCCCCTGTGTACACCCCCCCCCCCATGTACCCTCACTATATAACATTGTAGATACAAAGACCCCTCCTCCCTGTGTACACCCCTCCCCCCCATGTACCCTCACTACATAACATTGTAGATACAAAGTGTAATTTCTTTAGTGTTGTCACATGAAAAGCTACAAGGAAAGATTTACACAAATGTGACAGGGAATGCCAGGGAGAGGAGTGCCAGGAAGAGGGGGTATCGGAGGGAGAGGGGAGTTCCAGGGAGAGGGGGTATTGGAGGGAGAGGGGAATGCCAGGAAGAGGGGGTATTGGAGGGAGAGGGGAGTTCCAGGGAGAGGGGGGTATCGGAGGGAGAGGGGAGTTCCAGGGAGAGGGGAATGCCAGGAAGAGGGGGTATCGGAGGGAGAGGGGAGTGCCAGGGAGAGGGGGGTATCGGAGGGAGAGGGGAGTGCCAGGGAGAGGAGTGCCAGGAAGAGGGGGGTATCGGAGGGAGAGGGGAGTTCCAGGGAGAGGGGGGTATCGGAGGGAGAGGGGAATGCCAGGAAGAGGGGGTATCGGAGGGAGAGGGGAGTTTCAGGGAGAGGGGGGTATCGGAGGGAGAGGGGAGTTCCAGGGAGAGGGGAATGCCAGGAAGAGGGGGTATCGGAGGGAGAGGGGAGTGCCAGGGAGAGAGGGGTATTGGAGGGAGAGGGGCGTGCCAGGGAGAGGGGGGAAAGGGGAGTGCCAGGGAGAGGAGTGCCAGGAAGAGGGGGGTATCGGAGGGAGAGGGGAGTTCCAGGGAGAGGGGGGTATCGGAGGGAGAGGGGAACGCCAGGAAGAGGGGGTATCAGAGGGAGAGGGGAGTTTCAGGGAGAGGGGGGTATCGGAGGGAGAGGGGAGTTCCAGGGAGAGGGGAATGCCAGGAAGAGGGGGTATCGGAGGGAGAGGGGAGTGCCAGGGAGAGGGGGGTATCGGAGGGAGAGGGGCGTGCCAGGGAGAGGGGGGAAAGGGGAGTGCCAGGGAGAGGAGTGCCAGGAAGAGGGGGGTATCGGAGGGAGAGGGGAGTTCCAGGGAGAGGGGGGTATCGGAGGGAGAGGGGAATGCCAGGAAGAGGGGGTATTGGAGGGAGAGGGGAGTTCCAGGGAGAGGGGGGTATCGGAGGGAGAGGGGAGTTCCAGGGAGAGGGGAATGCCAGGAAGAGGGGGTATCGGAGTGAGAGGGGAGTGCCAGGGAGAGGGGGGTATCGGAGGGAGAGGGGAGTGCCAGGGAGAGGGGGGAAAGGGGAGTGCCAGGAAGAGGGGGTATCGGAGGGAGAGGGGAGTGCCAGGGAGAGGGGGGTATGGGAGGGAGAGGGGAATGCCAGGAAGAGGGGGTATCGGAGGAAGAGGGGAGTGCCAGGGAGAGGGGGGTATCGGAGGGAGAGGGGAGTACCAGGGAGAGGTGAGTGCCAGGGAGAGGGGGGTATCGGAGGGAGAGGGGAGTGCCAGGGAGAGGGGAATGCCAGGAAGAGGGGGTATCGGAGGGAGAGGGGAGTGCCAGGGAGAGGGGGGTATCGGAGGGAGAGGGGAATGCCAGGAAGAGGGGGTATCAGAGGGAGAGGGGAGTGCCAGGGAGAGGGGGGTATCGGAGGGAGAGGGGAGTACCAGGGAGAGGTGAGTGCCAGGGAGAGGGGGGTATCGGAGGGAGAGGGGAGTGCCAGGGAGAGGTGAGTGCCAGGGAGAGGGGGGTATCGGAGGGAGAGGGGAGTGCCAGGGAGAGGGGTGCCAGGAAGAGAGGGTATCGGAGGGAGAGGGGAGTGCCAGGGAGAGGGCAGTGCCAGGGAGAGGGGGTATCGGAGGGAGAGGGGAGTGCCAGGGAGAGGGCAGTGCCAGGGAGAGGGGGTATCGGAGGGAGAGGGGAGTGCCAGGGAGAGGGCAGTGCCAGGAAGAGAGGGTATCGGAGGGAGAGGGGAGTGCCAGGGAGAGGGCAGTGCCAGGGAGAGGGGATATCGGAGGGAGAGGGCAGTGCCAGAGCTGCTGACTGACGTTTCCAACTCTCTGCTCAGATCAGAGGAGTAGAACTGAGGGGACATGTGATCGGTGGGGTTTGATTGCTAAGTTCTCAGTACAGATCCGGTGGGGGACAGATTGGATTTATGTGTCTACCTAGGTGAGTAATTGTTTTTGTATTTTTTAAATCCTAAACCGCCAAGTCTACGCTCCTCGACATTACCCGCCCGCTACGTCTACGCTCCTCGACATTACCCGCCCGCTACGTCTACGCTCCTCGATATTACCCGCCCGCTACGTCTACTCTCCTCGACATTACCCACCCGCTACGTCTACTCTCCTCGACATTACCCGCCCGCTACGTCTACTCTCCTCGACATTACCCACCCGCTACGTCTACTCTCCTCGACATTACCCGCCCGCTACGTCTACGCTCCTCGACATTACCCGCCCGCTACGTCTACGCTCCTCGACATTACCCGCCCGCTACGTCTATGCTCCTCGACATTACCCGCCCGCTACGTCTACTCTCCTCGATATTACCCACCCGCTACATCTACTCTCCTCGACATTACCCGCCCGCTACGTCTACGCTCCTCGACATTACCCGCCCGCTACGTCTACGCTCCTCGACATTACCCGCCCGCTACGTCTACGCTCCTCGACATTACCCACCCGCTACGTCTACGCTCCTCGACATTACCCCGCCCGCTACGTCTACGCTCCTCGACATTACCCCGCCCGCTACGTCTACGCTCCTCGACATTACCCGCCCGTTACGTCTACGCTCCTCGACATTACCCGCCCGCTACATCTACTCTCCTCGACATTACCCGCCCGCTACGTCTACACTCCTCGACATTACCCGCCCGCTATGTCTACGTTCCTCGACATTACCCGCTACGTCTACGCTCCTCGACATTACCCGCTACGTCTACCCTCCTCGACATTACCCGCTACGTCTACCCTCCTCGACATTACCCGCCCGTTGTGTCTACCCTCCTTGACATTCCACATTCCCTGACCGCTGCATTTACACTCCTCGACATTCCCCAACCGCTGCTTCTACACTCCTCGACATTACCCGCCCGCTACGTCTACGCTCCTCGACATTACCTGCCCGCTACGTCTACGCTCCTCGACATTACCCGCCCGCTACGTCTACGCTCCTCGACATTACCCGCCCGCTACGTCTACTCTCCTCGACATTACCCGCCCGCTACGTCTACTCTCCTCGACATTACCCACCCGCTACGTCTACTCTCCTCGACATTACCCGCCCGCTACGTCTACTCTCCTCGACATTACCCACCCGCTACGTCTACTCTCCTCGACATTACCCGCCCGCTACGTCTACGCTCCTCGACATTACCCGCCCGCTACGTCTACGCTCCTCGACATTACCCCGCCCGCTACGTCTACGCTCCTCGACATTACCCCGCCCGCTACGTCTACGCTCCTCGACATTACCCGCCCGCTACGTCTACGCTCCTCGACATTACCCGCCCGCTACGTCTACGCTCCTCGACATTACCCCGCCCGCTACGTCTACGCTCCTCGACATTACCCCGCCCGCTACGTCTACGCTCCTCGATATTACCCACCCGCTACGTCTACTCTCCTCGACATTACCCACCCGCTACGTCTACGCTCCTCGACATTACCCGCTACGTCTTTGCTCCTCGATATTACCTGCCCGCTACGTCTACGCTCCTCGTCATTACCCGCCCTCTACGTCTACGCTCCTCGTCATTACCCGCCCTCTACGTCTACGTTCCTCGACATTACCCACCCGCTACGTCTACGCTCCTCGACATTACCCGCCCGTTGTGTCTACCCTCCTCGACATTACCCGCTATGTCTACGCTCCTCGACATGACCCTCTACGTCTACCTTCCTCGACATTACCCGCCCGTTGTGTCTACCCTCCTTGACATTCCACATTCCCCGACCGCTGCATCTACACTCCTCGACATTCCCCGACCGCTACATCTACACTCCTCGACATTCCCCGACCGCTGCAGCTACACTCCTCGACATTCCCCGACCGCTGCATCTACACTCCTCGACATTACCCGCCCCCTACGTCTACGTTCCTCCACATTACCCGCCCGCTTCGTCTACGCTCCTCGACATTACACGCCCGCTACGTCTACGCTCCTCGACATTACCCGCTACGTCTACGCTCCTCGACATTACCCACTACGTCTACGCTCCTCGACATTACCTGCCCGCTGCGTCTACGCTCCTCGTCATTACCCGCCCTCTACGTCTACGCTCCTCGACATTACCCGCTACGTCTACGCTCCTCGACATTACCCGCCCGCTACGTCTACGCTCCTCGACATTACCCCGCTCGCTACGTCTACGCTCCTCGACATTACCCCGCCCGCTACGTCTACGCTCCTCGACATTACCCCGCCCGCTACGTCTACGCTCCTCAACATTACCCCGCCCGCTACGTCTACGCTCCTCGACATTACCCGCCCGCTACGTCTACGCTCCTCGACATTACCCGCCCGTTACGTCTACACTCCTCGACATTACCCGCCCTCTACGTCTACGCTCCTCGACATTACCCCGCCCGCTACGTCTACGCTCCTCGACATTACCCCGCCCGCTACGTCTACGCTCCTCGACATTACCCGCCCGCTACGTCTACGCTCCTCGACATTACCCGCCCGCTACGTCTACGCTCCTCGATATTACCCGCCCGTTACGTCTACACTCCTCGACATTACCCGCCCTCTACGTCTACGCTCCTCGACATTACCCCGCCCGCTACGTCTACGCTCCTCGACATTACCCGCCCGCTACGTCTACGCTCCTCGATATTACCCGCCCGCTACGTCTACGCTCCTCGATATTACCCACCCGCTACGTCTACGCTCCTCGACATTACCCGCCCGCTACGTCTACGCTCCTCGACATTACCCCGCCCGCTACGTCTACGCTCCTCGACATTACCCCGCCCGTTACGTCTACGCTCCTCGTCATTACCCCGCCCGCTACGTCTACGCTCCTCGATATTACCCACCCGCTACGTCTACGCTCCTCGTCATTACCCGCCCTCTAACGTCTACGCTCCTCGACATTACCCGCTACGTCTACGCTCCTCGACATTACCCGCCCGTTGTGTCTACCCTCCTCGACATTACCCGCCCGCTACGTCTACGCTCCTCGACATGACCCGCTACGTCTACGCTCCTCGACATTACCCGCCCGTTGTGTCTACCCTCCTTGACATTCCACATTCCCCGACCGCTGCATCTACACTCCTCGACATTCCCCGACCGCTGCAGCTACACTCCTCGACATTCCCCGACCGCTGCAGCTACACTCCTTGACATTACCTGCCCGCTTCGTCCATGCTCCTCGATGTTATCTGACCAAATCATAAACATTACCAGCTGGACATGTATAGTGAAATACTGTGACATTAAATATAATACATAGAAGAATATGAAATGCGTACAAAAAAAACATTCATGTCATTGATAAAAATAAACAATTAAAATATAGATTTCTGAAAGTGGTCTTACTTTACAGCATTTCTTCACACCTGCCTAAAACTTTTGCACAGTCCTGTAGATTGGGCTTCAATCTGGATCTGTCTGGACTGATCACCTGTGTGAAAGTGTCATCATCTGTATAAAGATTTATAATTCTGTATCGGATATCGGATGATTTCCCTTTTTATCTCTCTGCAGGAGTCTGTATTAGATCTGCATCCTCCAGGGCACGAAACGCGTTGGGGTATCTGTTGCATGATCACGCTAAGGAAGCACTACACAACCAAATCCTGAAAATGCAACTTGGGCTGCAAACTGACAAAACGACGACCCGCGCGGCTTCCTCGCAGAACACGCATTATTTATTGCCGATAACCATTCATTCCAATAGGACTGCGGAGATCGAACGTAGATACTCGTCTTCAGGACGTGCCACGGAACGAGTCGGAACAAAGGAGTTGTGAATATTTTATAATGTGGGCAAATCTTCAGCATTGTGCTCTGAGGTTTTTATAGAAAAAAAAACTTTGGCAATTCAGGGTTTGCATATATTGCTGCATCTGACACAAAAACTCTGCCGCGTTTCGTCTGCCCCGAAATCTGACGTCACGGCGCTTCTCAATGCCAAGAATTCCCAGCACTAGCAGACAGAATCGTATTTAAGTCATAATATTATTATTATTATTATTATTAAGTCGTTTTATCAACACCCATGTCACATTTTATACTCACAGAGCTGCATTTTTCCTCCAAGATACTTTTTCTAAAAAAAAAACTCTTATTGGTCTTTCCAAAAATCCTGTCAGTCTCGTGTGGAGAGGCGACTTCTATTGCACATCTGTCATTTGTACTCTGCGCTGTGATTGCTCTGTGAAAAATTAAAAAGGAAAAAAAAGTTGTTTATGACCCTTTTTTTTTTTACGAGCAGTAATCCTTGTTTTTCTTCACCACAGATAGTTTATTAATACCCCTCCCCCCCCCCCCCCCCCCCCCCCCCTGAGACGATCAGTAATCTACCTCTTCCTCGGCCGTAGTTCAACACTTGTTGGGTACATTTGTGCCACCTTGACTATCATTCCCATTATGTTACATTTCTCGGAACCGGACATTTATTGTATAATTTGTAGGAAGATTAAGTTAAAAAAAATGACAAAAAGAAATAAAATATTTAAAATTATTTAAATTGTTATGCCATGTTGGTTGTAATATGTGATGCCGATATTTTTGGAGATTGTTCCAGAAATGTGACGCTTTATTTTTTCCCCCCGAAGTCGGTTATTAGTTTATTAATGAGGAGAGGTTTGTCGCCCCGGCGGACGGTCACTTACTACGCGGACGGTCACTCACCACGCAGACGGTCACTTACCACGCGGACGGTCACTCACCACGCGGACGGTCACTTACCACGCGGACGGTCACTCACCACGCAGACGGTCACTCACCACGCAGACGGTCACTCACCACGCAGACGGTCACTCACCACGCAGACGGTCACTCACCACGCAGACGGTCACTTACTACGCGGACGGTCACTCACCACGCAGACGGTCACTCACCACGCAGACGGTCACTTACTACGCGGACGGTCACTCACCACGCAGACGGTCACTCACCACGCAGACGGTCACTCACCACGCGGACGGTCACTGACCACGCGGACGGTCACTTACCACACGGACGGTCAGTCACCACGCGGACGGTCAGTCACCACGCGGACGGTCACTTACCACGCGGACGGTCACTTACCACGCGAACGGTCACTCACCACGCGAACGGTCACTCACCACGCGAACGGTCACTCACCACGCGAACGGTCACTCACCACGCGAACGGTCACTCACCACGCGAACGGTCACTCACCACGCGGACAGATTACTTCCCTTTTACCCTCAGCTGTGCTTTCTGCTATTTTTCTTCTGGCATGAGATATTGTGATTGTCGGATGTGTTTTACAATCAGAAAAATTTAAAAAACAAAAGTTTTTATGCTGTTTCAAGCACTTATCCTTATAGATGCGGCTATCTATCGTGAAACATTTTATATACTTGTAATCAATAAAAAAAAGTTTATTAAACCAAGTTTTCAAATTCTGCATTTCCAACGTATGACTTTCCTTTCTGTATCATTACATCGCAGATTTGTGTGTTTTTATTACAAACGTCATGAGATTTAATTGTGCCCCCCTCCCATCCCCCATCTGTGGTGCCCGGGGGCCATCTTTCTTCTGGCAAGATCTCCGGGAACGTTGAGAAACCCAAATCTCACTGAAGATGATCCGGCGATGTTCCGAGTATCGAAGGACTAGAAATGTCAATTAGGGGAACACCCCCGATACACATAACCCTAGATTGTGTCTCCACCCAAAAATGAAGCAAACAGTAATATCCATTACATAAAGAGAACATATACAGTTGTATTTAAAATGATTCAACCCCCACTGAAACGGATTGTTTTGGCCAGTGATTCTGATCATTCAGTCATCCTGCTTACAATAAAATCACAGAGGCACGTGTAGGTCAGACAAATATAACATTTAGAATGAAATAACCACAAATGTCTTTTCTGTGCTCACATCATTATCAGTTTTATTCAACCCCCAAGTGACATTGAATCTTAGTACTTAGTACAACATCCTTTTACAGTTATAACAGCTTTTAAACGTGAAGCATAGTGTCTTGCAGCGATCTACGGGTATCTCCGCCCATTCGGCAAAAGCCTCCACCTCAGACACATTCTTAGGCTTGCGCACTGCAACTGCTTTCTTTAAGTCCCACCAGAGGTTCTCAATCGCATTTAAGTCTGGTGACTACGATGGCCACTCCAAAATGTTCCAGCCTTTAATCTGCAACCATGCTCTAGTGGACTTGGAGGTATGCTCGGGATCATTGTCCTGTTGAAAGGTCCAACATCTCCCAAGCCTCAGGTTTGTGACGGACTGCATCACATTGTCATCCAATATCTCCTGGTACTGAAGAGAATTCATGGTACCTTGCACACGCTGAAGCTTCCCTGAACCTGCAGAAGCAAAACAGCCCCAAAGCATGATTGAACCCCCGCCATGCTTCACAGTAGGCAAGGTGTTCTTTTCTTCATAGGCCTTGTTCTTCCTCCTCCAAACATAGCGTTGATCCATGGGCCCAAACTCTTCTAATTTTGTTTCATCAGTCCACAGAACACAATCCCAAAACTTCTGTGGTTTGTCCACATGACTTTTGGCATACTGCAGTCGACTCTTCTTATTATTTGGAGACAGCAAGGGGGTGCGCCTGGGAGTTCTGGCCTGAAGGGAATACTGAGGTCTGGGAAGTCTCTGTACCCCGCAGGGAATACTGAGCTCTAGGAAGCCTCTGTACCCCGCAGGGAATACTGAGGTCTAGGAAGTCTCTGTACCACGCAGGGAATACTGAGGTCTAGGGAGTCTCTGTACCCCGTAGGGAATACTGAGGTCTAGGAAGTCTCTGTACCCCGTAGGGAATACTGAGGTCTAGGAAGTCTCTGTACCCCGCAGGGAATACTAAGGTCTAGGAAGTCTCTGTACCCCGCAGGGAATACTGAGGTCTAGGAAGTCTCTGTACCCCGCAGGGAATACTAAGGTCTAGGAAGTCTCTGTACCCCGCAGGGAATACTGAGGTCTAGGGAGTCTCTGTACCCCGCAGGGAATACTGAGGTCTAGGAAGTCTCTGTACCCCGCAGGGAATACTAAGGTCTAGGAAGTCTCTGTACCCCGCAGGGAATACTGAGGTCTAGGGAGTCTCTGTACCCCGCAGGGAATACTGAGGTCTAGGGAGTCTCTGTACCCCGCAGGGAATACTGAGGTCTAGGAAGCCTCTGTACCCAGTAGGGAATACTGAGGTCTAGGGAGTCTCTGTACCCCACAGGAAAAACTGAGGTCTAGGGAGTCTCTGTACCCCGCAGGAAAAACTGAGGTCTAGGGAGTCTCTGTATCCCACAGGGAATACTGAGGTCTAGGAAGTCTCTGTACCCCGCAGGGAATACTGAGGTCTAGGGAGTCTCTGTACCCCGCAGGGAATACTGAGGTCTAGGAAGTCTCTGTACACCGCAGGGAATACCGAGGTCTAGGAAGCCTCTGTACCCCACAGGGAATACTGAGGTCTAGGGAGTCTCTGTACCCCGCAGGGAATACCGAGGTCTAGGAAGTCTCTGTACCCCGCAGGGAATACTGAGGTCTAGGGAGTCTCTGTACCCCACAGGGAATACTGAGGTCTAGGGAGTCTCTGTACCCCGCAGGGAATACTGAGGTCTAGGAAGCCTCTGTACCCCGCAGGGAATACTGAGGTCTAGGAAGTCTCTGTACACCGCAGGGAATACTGAGGTCTAGGAAGCCTCTGTACCCCACAGGGAATACTGAGGTCTAGGGAGTCTCTGTACCCCGCAGGGAATACTGAGGTCTAGGAAGCCTCTGTACCCCGCAGGGAATACTGAGGTCTAAGAAGTCTCTGTACCCCACAGGGAATACTGAGGTCTAGGAAGTCTCTGTACACCGCAGGGAATACCGAGGTCTAGGAAGCCTCTGTACCCCACAGGGAATACTGAGGTCTAGGGAGTCTCTGTACCCCGCAGGGAATACTGAGGTCTAAGAAAGCCTCTGTACCCCGCAGGGAATACTGAGGTCTAGGAAGTCTCTGTACCCCGCAGGGAATACTGAGATCTAGGAAGCCTCTGTACCCCGCAGGGAATACTGAGGTCTAGGAAGTCTCTGTACATAGTTACATAGTTAGCCAGGTCGAAAAAAGACACAAGTCCATCCAGTTCAACCATAAAAAAATAAACACAATAAAACACAGTACAATCCCATACACCCAAATCCATACCCACAGTTGATCCAGAGGAAGGCAAAAAAAACCAGCAGAGCGATAATCCAATTTGCTACAGGAGGGGAAAAAATTCCTTCCTGATCCCCCGAGAGGCAATCGGATTTACCCCGGATCAACTTTACCTACAAATCCTAGTACTCAGTTATATTGTGTGCATTTAGGAAAGAATCCAGGCCTCTCTTAAAGCAATCTACTGAGCTGGCCAGAACCACCTCTGGAGGGAGTCTGTTCCAAAGAAAGAAACCTTTCCGTATTTGGAGGTGAAATCTCTTTTCCTCCAGACATAAAGAGTGCCCCCTTGTCCTCAGTGTTGACCTTAAAGTGAATAACTCAACACCAAGTTCACTATATGGACCTCTTATATATTTGTTCATGTTGATCATATCCCCCCTTATTCTCCTCTTCTCAGGAGTGAATAAATTCAGTTCCTCTAATCTTTCCTCATAGCTGAGCTCCTCCATGCCTCTTATCAGTTTGGTTGCCTTTCTCTGCACTTTCTCCAGTTCTCCGATATCCTTTTTAAAAACTGGTGCCCAAAACTGGACTGCATATTCCAGATGAGGTCTTACTAATGATTTGTACAGGGGGGGGGGGGGCAAAATAATATCTCTATCTCTGAAGTCCATACCTCTCTATACAAGAAAGGACTTTCCTCGCTTTGGAAACCGCAGCTTGGCATTGCATGTTATTATTGAGCTTATGATCAACTAAAACCCCCAGATCTTTCTCCACTACGGATCCCCCCAGATCCTTCTGCACTACAGACCCCCCCAGATCCTTCTCCACTACAGATCCCCCCAGATCCTTCTCCACTACGGATCCCCCCAGATCCTTCTCCACTACGGATCCCCCCAGATCCTTCTCCACTACAGATCCCCCAGATCCTTCTCCACTATGGATCCCCCAGATCCTTCTCCACTACAGATCCCCCCAGTTGTACTCCCCCTAGCATGTATGATGCATGCATATTCTTAGCCCCCAAGTGCATAACTTTACATTTATCAACATTAAACCTCATCTGCCACTTAGTCGCCCAATTAGACAGAGCATTGAGGTCGGCTTGTAAATTGGAGACATCCTGCAAGGACATTATTCCGCTGCATAGCTTGGTGTCATCTGCAAAGACAGAAATGTTACTTTTCATCTCAGACCCAATATCATTTATAAATATATTGAAAAGTAAGGGACCCAACACCAAACCTTGGGGTACACCACTGATAACACCGACACTTGGGGTACACCACTGATAACCTTGGACCATTCAGAGTAAGAATCATTAACCACAACTCTCTGAATTCTGTCTTTCAGCCAGTTTTCTATCCAATTACAAACCGATATATCTAATTCTGTAGACCAGCCTTTCTCAACCTTTTTACCAGTGGGGAACCCTAAAAATAATTTTCAGGTCTCGGGGGAACCCCTGATAAAAAACATTCATTGGGGGTCAGTGGGAACAATGCCCCCCTTACAGAGAACTATGAAGGTCATTGGTGTAATACCACTGGCTCCTCCAAGTGGAATTGGCTCTGAACTATGTAGGTACCATCAAACAAGAGGTAAATAAGCCACAGCTCAAGGAACCCCTAGCCACATCTGGAGGAACCCTGGTTGAGAATGGCTGCTGTAGACCTTACCTTACACATGAGCCGTGTGTGGGGAACTGTATCAAACGCTTTTGCAAAATCCAAGTATACCACGTCCACTGCCACGCCTCTGTCCAGGGTTTTACTTACCTCTTCATAAAAAGAAATCAGGTTTGTCTGACAACTTCTGTCCTTCATGAATCCATGCTGTCTGCTGCTTAAATAGTTTGTTTCCAGCAAGAACTCATCCACGTGGTCTTTTATTAAACGTTCCAGTAACTTCCCAACTATAGAAGTTAAACTAACAGGTCTATAGTTACTAGGTAAAGACTTTGTTCCCTTTTTAAATATAGGCACCACATTGGCTCTACGCCAATCCAGTGGTACTATTCCTGTCATTAATGAGTCCCTAAATATTAGATACAGTGGCTTTGAAATTTCAGAGCTCAATTCTTTTAGGATCCGTGGGTGGATGCCACCTGGTCCAGGTGCTTTATCCACCTTTATTCTGTCTAAATATTTCTGGACCATATCACTTTTGAGCCATTGTGGATTTGGGGCTGTGTCACTCCCACCCCCATTATGGACATGAGCCCCTCCCCCATGCTCCATTGTATACACAGAGCTGAAGAAAGCATTTAATAAATTTGCCTTCTCTATGCCCTCAGTCACCCACTCTAGATTATTTTGTAAAGGGCCTACATGCTCAGACTTGACCTTTTTACTATTAATATATTTAAATAATTTTTTTGGGTTTGTCCTACTATCTTTTGCAATCTGTCGTTCATTTTGAATTTTTGCATCCTTGATTTCCTTTTTACATATTCTATTATATTCTTTGTAACATTTAAACGACACTAGTGTTCCTTCATTTTTATATTTTTTAAAAGCTATTTTCTTATTGTTTATAGCTTTTTTAACTTTGACCGTGAGCCACATAGGTTTTATTTTTAGCCTTTTAAACTTATTGCCCATGGGAATATACTTTGCAGTGAGGTCCCAAAAAGTCTTTTTGAAGAATTCCCATTTCTGTTCTGTGTTCATCGTTGCCTAAATTCCCTCCCAGTCTGTCAGGAAAGGTTCCATCCGCTGGTGCTATTTATGTTCTGTCTTGCAGTGCTGCGTCCCACCAGCAGGGGTCTCCTGGCAGTTCTGAGCTGTCAGGAGAACTTCCCCCTGCTGGTATATCACCTTTGGGACGCAGTACTGGCCTCCACCAGCGGATGGATCCTGGCAGTGTGGAGCACCTGGCCTTTGCTGCGTTCAGGTGTGACCTGAACGTAATCAGCACACCCCATATATATACCAGGCATGCGTAATCATACCTTGCCCTGGTATCTGTCTACTAACCTGATCCTGAGCCTAATATCTGACCCTGAGCCTGCCGTCCCCTTTCTGGACTTCTGATCTGATCCGACCTGACCTGATCCCTCTCCTGGACATTCCCTTCCTGCCCATTCCCTGTCAGCAGCTTCTTCTGTGATCTCCTGGTATATGACCTCGGCTTGGCTTTTGGTTTATGATTACGGCATTTCTCCTTGACTTATATATATATATGCTTTGTTGTTATTTGTGCACTGGCTGTCTTCACCTCTTTTGTTCACCTTGTAAATAAACACCTTTTATTTCACTGCATACAGTGTTGGTCTCGTCTGTGTAGGCACACAGTACTGGTCTATTTAGAATCCTTGACAGTATACCAGAGCCACTTGACCAGACGTGCCTGCATAAGAAACCATCCTGTTGTGGTGCGTTTTTTGAAACATGGATTTCAATGAAATTACTTACTTTTCTCTGCTAGCAGAGGAGGATGAGGAGTATTGTCGTCAGGTGTTTGAGGGATGGACAAGTGACCAGCTGATGGAAGCCATCCGATCAGCCCATTCCATGGTGGATCTGGGTTATATGTCTTATGATAATATTCAGCCATTAATCAAGTTATGTGTTAAACCGGCCCTGTCAGTTTTTCCATATGGTAGTGATGACTTCTCTCCCCCCTTCAGTCGTGACCAAGTCGAATCCTTGGTGTGGTTAATGGAGGATGATCCGGCTTATTTTGATGAGCATTATTCCTCCTGTCCCCAGCAAAAGTTATCTGAGTGTATTGATTCTGTGCAGTCTCTGATTAGGCAAGGTGTGTGTGAACCTGCTTTTGTTCAACCTGTGCTTCAGGCATGGTCAGATCTCCTGATTCCAGCCAAGCCACTGCATTCCAGCCCTGCCATTAACCACCTACCTTCCCAAGGATCTATCCGTCCATCGCCAATGACAACCTCAGCTTTAGCCCAGTTAATTCCGCTTCCTACCAAATATTATTACCCAGTCTCTACTGGTTGTACCTACCCTGTCTTTTATACGCCTGCTTCTTCCCTTCCACCAGCAACAACTTCACAAAAACCTCCTCCAGTCACCTTCCCTGTGTCTCTGCCATATTCCAACCCTTCCTCCTACTTAATTCCATCCCCTTCATACACCCCTTCTGTTAACTAACCTGCAGTGACTAAGTCTAAAAAGAAACGTAAGTTCTTCCCAACTCACACCATCGTGCCAGTTACTCAGCCTGTTCTGGTGCCAGCTGTTCTGCCTGTTCTGGTACCATCTGCTCAGCCTGTTCCAGTGCCTTCTGCTCAGCCTGTTCCAGTGCCTTCTGCTCAGCCTGTTCCAGTGCCGTCTGCTCAGCCTGTTCCAGTGCCGTCTGCTCAGCCTGTTCCAGTGCCGTCTGCTCAGCCTGTTCCAGTGCCGTCTGCTCAGCCTGTTCCAGTGCCGTCTGCTCAGCCTGTTCCAGTGCCGTCTGCTCAGCCTGTTCCAGTGCCGTCTGCTCAGCCTGTTCCAGTGCCGTCTGCTCAGCCTGTTCCAGTGCCGTCTGCTCAGCCTGTTCCAGTGCCGTCTGTTCAGCCTGTTCCAGTGCCGTCTGTTCAGCCTGTTCCAGTGCCGTCTGTTCAGCCTGTTCCAGTGCCGTCTGTTCAGCGTGTTCCAGTGCCTTCTGTTCAGCCTGTTCCAGTGCCATCTGTTCAGCCTGTTCCAGTGCCATCTGTTCAGCCAACCAGCCTGTTCCCGTGCCAGCCGACCAGCCTGTTTCTGTGCCAGTCGACCAGCCTGTTCCCGTGTCAGTCGACCAGCCTGTTCCAGTGCCAGCCGACCAGCCTGTTCCAGTGCCAGCTGACCAGCCTGTTCCAGTGCCAGCTGACCAGCCTGTTCCAGTCCCAACTGCCCAGCCTGTTCCAGTGCCAACTGCCCAGCCTGTTCCAGTGCCAGCTTCCCAGCTTGTTGTCCCTGTGCCAGCTACCCAGCTCGACGACCCAGAGCTTCTGTCTGCTGCCCAGCTCGATGACCCGGAGCTTCTGTCTGCTGCCCAGCTCAATGACCCGGAGCCTCTGTCTGCTGCCCAGCTCGATGTCCCGGAGCCTCTGTCTGCTGCCCAGCTCGATGACCCGGAGTCTCTTTCTGCTGCCCAGCTCGATGACCCGGAGCCTCTTTCTGCTGCCCAGCTCAATGACCCGGAGCCTCTGTCTGCAGCCCAGCTCGATGACCCGGAGCCTCTGTCTGCTGCCCAGCTCGATGTCCCGGATCTTCTGCTGCCCAGCTCGATGACCCGGAGCCTCTGTCTGCTGCCTAGCTCGATGACCCGGAGCCTCTGTCTGCTACCCAGCTCGATGACCCGGAGCCTCTGTCTGCTGCCCAGCTCGATGACCCGGAGCCTCTGTCTGCTGCCCAGCTCGATGACCCGGAGCCTCTGTCTGCTGCCCAGCTCGATGACCGGGAGCCTCTGTCTGCTGCCCAGCTCGATGACCCGGAGCCTCTGTCTGCTGCCCAGCTCGATAACCCGGAGCCTCTGTCTGCTGCCCAGCTCGATGACCCGAAGCCTGCTGCCCAGCTCGATGACCCGGAGCCTGCTGCCCAGCTCGACGACGCGGAGCCTGCTGCCCAGCTCGAAGACCCGGTGCCCGCTGCCCAGCTCGACGACCCGGTGCCCGCTGCCCAGCTCGATGACCCGGTGCCTGCCGCCCAGCCGGAGGTATTCCCGTCTGCTGCCCAGCTGGTTGAACTTCTGTCCGCTGCCCAGCCTGATGTGTTTGCTCCCCAGTCTGTTCTACCCGCTGTTTGTCCGGATGTGTCCTCTGTCTACCTGGATGTATCTACCTCTCGGCTCAAGCCTCCCATTGCCCAGTTGGTCACCTTGGATTTTCCCCGGCAACGGATAGTTGGAGCGTCCGGAGGCCGCTCCTTTGAGGGGGGGTACTGTCAGGAAAGGTTCCATCCACTGGTGCTATTTATGTTCTGTCTTGCAGTGCTGCGTCCCACCAGCAGGGGTCTCCTGGCAGTTCGGTGCTGTCAGGAGAACTTCCCCCTGCTGGTATATCACCTTTGGGATGCAGTACTGGCCTCCACCAGCGGATGGATCCTGGCAGTGTGGAGCACCTGGCCTTTGCTGCGTTCAGGTGTGACCTGAACATAATCAGCACACCCCATATATATACCCGGCATGCGTAATCATACCTTGCCCTGGTATCTGTCTACTGACCTGATCCTGATATCTGACCCTGAGCCTGCTGTCCCGTCTGGACTTCTGATCTGATCCGACCTGACCTGATCTCTCTCCTGGACATTCCCTTCCTGCCCATTCCCTGTCTGCAGCTTCTTCTGTGATCTCCTGGTATATGACCTCGGCTTGGCTTTTGGTTTACGATTACGGCATTTCCCCTTGACTTATATATATATATATGCTTTAAGCCAGTGTCATCAGTACAGTGATAGTGTATAGCATTTTCCTGGCCCTACCTCACATCAGCACACACTGGGTTAACGCTAGACATGTACAATTTGTTTAGTTCCAAAACTTTTCAATTTCCGAATTTTCGGAAATTTGGAAATTCTAAATCCGGAAGTTTGGCAAATTCGGAAATTCAAAAATCCAAAAAGGATGAAAATCCAAAAACCTGAAATAATAACTTAACTATTAAATGATGGGATTGGAATTTCTTTTCATATTTGGGAACGTAAGGAATACGAATTTATCGGAAATAATGAATGGAACAAATTAATAAATAATAATAAAGTTTTTACTATTAATTTGTTATTTCCAATAATTCGGAACTTCCAATAAATTTGTATCCTAGAATTTAATAGTTATTATTAGTTAGTTATTTAGAATTGTAACGGTATGAACCGTGACAACCAGAGACTTTGGAAGGATGAGAGATACTCCTGTGCCAGCGGCACTAATAACTCCTGGTTCTACGTCCACCCTGTGCCCGTTTGGGCGTAGGGTGGCTAATAAAATCATAATTCATGTATTACATGAGATGGGACATTAATAATAATTCATGTTTGCAGGATGTCTTGAGATATCACAAGTTGTTGGCTCTTCAATGTGTGGACACATTCTTTTGAAAGGTACAGAGTACAGAGTAAACAGAGCGGAGTCTCGTCTTGATTATGGGAAATGGAATGGATCATGTCTGCTGGATTGTGGAGTGTCGGATAAGCTTGTCGTGGGTGGATGGAAGGTCGTAAACGGTGGTGACCGTTACATTGGTGGCACAGCAGTGGGCTAATTCCATTGCCAGAAGAACAGCTACAAGGGCACAGGACAATGCAGACACAGTATGCACGGATAAAGCTCTCTACCCTTAAGGACTTACTGGAGAGCCGGGGCAGACCGGCCAGCAACCGTAAGACCACGTACACACGACCAAATACATCTGTTCAAATCGGTCTGGCAGACCGATTTGAACAGATTTGTCTGCTGGGCTGTTTTGGTTTGATCGCTGTACACACGATCAAACGAAAATCCCCATCGGCAGACAGCGCGGTGACGTGGCGATGACGTTGACGCCGCCACGTCACCGCACCAGGAAGTAAAACACTTCGAAATCCATTCGACGCATGTGCGAGCAGATATGTCTGCTGGTTAGCGTACTAACCAGCAGACATGTCGGACAGACAGATTTTAAGGCATGCTTTAAAATCTGTCGGCTGGCCAAATCTGTATGTCCGCCCGTACACACGATCGAATCTGTCTGCTGAAACGGTCTGTCAGACCGTTTTCAGCAAATAGATTTGATCGTATGTACGCGGCCTAAGAAAAGGGACATTATCGCAGAACTTGTCGAAATGGATAGAGCTGAGAGGCCCAGCGTAACAGACAGGACACCCGAGGAAGATTTTTTTGATCGGGCTGTTAGACGTGGACTGGCACAATATGGTCCTAATCCTCCACCGGAGATCATAGACTGGGTTATAGCGCTGTGGATACCACCTTGCTACAGCGAAGAAGTGCTGCAGCAGCTGAAGTCACAGCAGCACCAACTGAAGAGAGAGGAGAGGTACAGATACCAGTCTCCATGGAAGAGGAATTCCAAAGGAGGTTACAAGAGATGCGGATACAGCACAGAGGACCAGTATCTGAGGAGGTCCTGCTGGGATGGTCAGATATGATTCGTTGCCAACTCTGGAAGGAAGCACTAGCTCTGGAGCAGCAACACCAAGGAAAGGTCCTGCCCTCCATCTATGCAAGGTACTGGCCGCAGTATGACGTACGAATGCTGTTGTTGGGGGAACAACCGAAGCAGGAGTGGACAGCTGAGTTAAGCAGGCTGATCCAGGCAGAGATGCAGCTGGACGAGAGCTACAGAGCCCTCCGGTGGTATGTAGCCCAAGAGTGCCCGTGGTCAGCGGATGACAGTCCCACAGAAGGCTATGACTATGATAGCCTGGGATTGTTGTATTGGAGGATGTCCAGTGATCCCGACTTTGGGGATGATCGGGAGTGGCGCTTGGAGGACATAATGGAGCACAGAGAGGAAAAATTGAATATCTCAGGAGGCCACTGGTTACAGGAAGATTTGGAATTTCTGGCCATTCAGGAATGGGAGCTGAAGGTCGCCTACAGCCAGTTGCTGGACTCTACTTAGCAGCAGGGTGGGGCTCCCGTTGCCTGGGACTATGAGGAAAGTTCAGATGACAACTGTGAAATCCTGGCTGATGAATCGGCAGTGGAAAATATGGAGATTGCCATCCCTAAAGCCAAAGCGGATGGTGTGGAGTTCCAGAGAGCCGGGGCGGTTGGCCCCTCTCTCCAGCAACAAGCTGAGGTTGTAAAGCTTTTACTCCCAGCTGAATCACTGGCAGCGGGGCAGGATGCTGCTGACCACTGCACACCGCTGCAGCTTGAGCTGACATCGGGGGATGGGACTGTGGTCTCCCCTCACAGCAACCCAGCGGAAGAGCTGGCAACAGAGCAGAGTGCCACAAGTCTCTGAATGAATGAATGAATGAATGAAAACTTATATAGCGCGGCACATGCGAACTGAATTGCCTCTGGGCACTTGTTGCTCCTGTCTCCTTTGGTATCAAAAGAGATGAGTCTTGATCTTTCTCCTGAATGCTAGGTGGTTCTCCTCCAACTGAATGCTGGTTGGTAAAGCGCTCCATTGTCTGGGACCTTGGACGGCGAATCTTCTATCTCCTTTGGACTTGTAGTTGGCTTTCAGTATCTGGAGTAGATTTTGGTTGGTGGATCGCAAAATGCGATTGGGATTATGAACTTTTATTTTTTCGCACAGATATTGGGGGGGATTCCCATGAATACATCTGTGCGTTAGACAGAGTGCTTTAAAAGCAATCCTGTCTTTTACTGGCAACCGATGAAGCGTTCTCAGTGAAGGTGAGATTGCTTCCCAGGGTTTTTTCCCAGTCACAAGTCTTGCAGCCGTGTTTTGAACGACTTGCAGACGAGCGATTTGGTACTTGGGGAGCCCGAGGTAAAGGGCATTTGCATAGTCCAGTCTGGAGTTAACAATTGTTCCCACCACGACTGCTACGTCTTCTTTAGGAATGAAAGGAATAAGTCTGCGTAGTAGGCACAGCAGATGGTGAGATCCGCTGACTACTGACCCTATTTGTGCGTCCATTGTCATGTAGGATCAAAGATGACCCCGAGACTTTTGACTTTGGTGCTAGGGGTGATGATTTTGCCCAGAATGGGCGGGGGGGTCCAAGTTGTTGCTGGTTGATTCCTACGCTTGGCGTGAAACAGGAGAAGTTCTGTTTTCGAGCTGTTGAGTTTAAGATTACTCTTTGTCATCCAGTCCTCTACCAACGAGAGACATGTCTCTAGATTGAGGTGGTGATCCTTTTTATTGCAAATGCGGAAGTACAGTTGCGTGTCATCTGCATATGAGTGATAGAGCAGTTTTTGACTGCTGATGATTTCAAAAAGAGGACGAAGATAGATGTTGAATAACACAGGCGACAGAGGGGATCCTTGAGGGTCTCTGCATGATACTGTGCATTTTTCAGAAGTCAAAGGTCCTAACTTCACTGTTTGCGACCGGTTTTCCAAGAAAGAGGAGAACCAAGATAAATCGCCTTCTGCGACTATGGCTACTTCAGCTAGCCGAGTCAATAGAAGCTTGTGGTCTACTGTGTCGAAGGCTGCGCTTAGGTCCAACAGAACCAGAAGATAAGATTCTCCCTCGTCTGCGGCCTCGAGAGCGTCGTCCCATATCTTGAGCAATGCGGTTTCTGTCCCGTGTCCGGGCCGGAATCCCGATCGATATGGATCAAGTAGGTTGTGGGTATCTAGATGCTGTTGCAGCTGTTGTACCACTACTTTCTCCATGACCTTAGAAAGAGCGTTTAGGCCTGTTATGGGACGACGGTGGAGTGGATCCTTGGGGTCCAGGGTGGGTTTCTTCAAGATCGGTCGAATTATACCCTCCTTCAACTGGGAGGGCACTATGCCCTCCCTAAAGGATTGGTTAATAAGCTGCGTGATAGGAGGTGCCAGGATGTCGGCGCATTCCTTCAGCAGTTTGGTGGGAATGATATCATTTGGCGCGGCAGTGCTGTTACGCAGAGTACCAATAATAATTTTTAGTGTCATGGATAGACGGATTCCAGCGTGAACTTACCTGGTTGTGGTGAATTACTGCCCGTGTTGTGTAAATAATTACTGGGGGGCTACGGGGGGGAATTGTTTTGCTGAATGCTTTGCCGGATTCCCTCGATTTTATTAATGAAGTAATCCGATAATTCATTGCAAAATTCTTGTGTGTCCGAATTGGGGGCTTCAAGACATCCTGGATTCATGGTCTAGGTGACCAGCTTGAAGAGTTCGCGGGGGGCGGTTGAAGGCGTTGTTGATGGCCTCAGAAAAATAGTTTTTCTTGGAATCGAAGATTTCCTTGTGGTATTTTTTGGGGACCCCAAGGATCCAGATGGAGAGGTTCACATCTGAAGAGCTTCTTTTCCAGGCGGCTTCCGCCCTTCTGCGCTCTTGCTTCAGCAACGCCAGTTGGTTGTTGAACTGGCTGGAGTTATTTTTCCGGATGTGGGTTTTACGTTTCGGCGCTATTAAGTCAGCTGACTGTAATAGGGCTGTGTTTATGGCATCCAGTGTTTTTTCAGCCGTTTGATGCGGCTGAATTGTTTTTATTTTTTTCCTTAACGTGGCTTTGAAGAATTCCGAATGGACCTTCTTCTGACATCTAGTCCAGTGTGTTATCACTGGATTTGATGTTTTTGTTAAGGGGGGGAATTCGGGAATAATGAATTTAATTGCATGGTGATCTGTCCATGGCAATGGTTCATTTCCCAAGATTTTTATTTCCAGATCGTGTCTGAAAATAAGATCGAGCGTATGACCTGAAGTATGTGTGGGCCCACATACTAGTTGTTGTAGCCCTAATCCTTCCAGGTGGTCAATGCAGGTGTCGGCAACGGGGTCTTGCGGGGAGTTGGCCCAGAGGTTGAAATCCCCGAGCAGCAAAAGGTGTTTGCTGTTAAGGGCATAGGTGGAGATAAAGTCCATCAATAAAGGGAGAAGCTGCGATTTTGGGCCGGGTGGCCTATAGCAGAGTAGAATCCGGACAGTCTCCTGGGAGTTTGCTTGCAGTTGCAGAGTAAGGGCCAGATTCACGTATTCCAGAGCATCTTTGCTCTGGAGTAACGCTTTTGATTTGCGTTGCGCTGCCGAAATTTTAGGAGCAAGTGCTGTCATTCACGAAGCACTTGCTCCTAAAGTTGCGGCAGCGCATCACAAATGAGCCGGCGGAATTCAAATGTCGCGGGTACGGGGCGTGTAGTATGCTAACTACGCGCGATCCCGCCGCCAACGTACTGCGCATGCGTCGAGTGTCAAAACATCCCCGTGCGCATGCTCCAAAATCTGTGAATGAACGTCAATGACGTCACATTCCCATTCATGACCGTTTTACGCAAGCGACGTTTTTTTTTTTTTTTTTCCGACGCGATGACGACGCCTATACCTAACATAGGATACTCCAGCCCCATGTAGGTATATCTATGCGCCGCGTATCCCGTCCGGAAACGTCGTATCGTCATTGCGTCGCGCCGGATTTCGATCGTGAATTGCCGATTTCCGCTCATTAACATATTTTTTGAGCGTAAATCGGCGGGAACGCCCCCGGCGCCATTTTTAAGTTGAAGTAACGATGCGATGGCGAAACTCAGTTACGCTGCTCGCATCGGAACTTCAACCCGGCGTTTCTTGTTTTCTGGTTACAGAAAACAGAAACGCCGGCTCAAAGCCACAGTTAGGCTGGCGGATCACTCGATCCGCCAGCGTAACCTTTCCTGAATCTGGCCCTAAGGGTTTCCATGAATGGAAGAGGATTTTGAAGGACTGGTTTTGTGATCGCAAGATGCGTCTTATGGATCACCGCCAGTCCTTCTCCTCTTTGCCCTATTCTGTTTTCCGTTATAATACGGTAGTTTTCTGGCACCAATTCTCCTAGAATGGTGTTACAGTGAGCCAGCTCTCTGTAATAAAGAGGCAGTCTAAATCGTATTGTAGGATGAAATCATGGATTTCTAATCGGTGTTTTACTGCCGATCTTGTGTTAATCAAAGCACATAATATGTGCTTAGGTTGGGGCAAATGACTGAGACCTTTGACAATTGATCGTCGATCGATCCTCAAAAGTCGCTCAGTTTGAAGGGCTTTTTTGGTGATGGCTGGTAGTATTGCGGCAAATCGCCTCAGACCCCAAATGGTCTCTGCCGAGTATTGCAGATTAACCATGGTCGCCAAACACCGGGGGGGGGGAGGAAGGGATTGTCAAGGATTAACTGAATCCTCTATCCTGGCTTGGTCCAGAGAAAGGCAAAAAAAACCCTGACCGTGCTACGCCAATATGCAGCGGCAGGGAAAAAAAATTCCTTCCTGACCCCTTGAGAGGCGATCGGGCGAACCCTGGATCAAGTTGTGATGGTGTTGAGATAAGGGGAGGTTGGGGCTGGGTGTAGTAAGATGGCCACCGATCGGCAGCAGAATCCAGGCTGGTAAACTCCCAGATTGGTGGATCGGTGCTATCGCTGGGGCCAGGATCGATAGACAGGGGTGAGAGGTACTTTCCAGGGGTATGGGGGGGTTTCTGGTCCGTTTTGGGACTTTGGTGGCGGTTGGCTGGGGTGAGAAGCGGAGCGCCGCTAGGCCGCGGGTGAAGCCGCGGCCTTTCCTAGATCGCGGCTGCTGCGATTGCTTCCAGGCCAGCGCGGAGGTATCGAAAAAATGCCCGAAACGGCGGAAAATTGCAGGGATTGCAGGGATAGGTGGCGGATGGGTAGCTTGAGAGGGGCTAGTAGTGTGGGGGTATAGGAGGGGAGGTGTGGAGAGGGGGAGAGCCAAAGCTTTAAGTGGCAGCAGCGGCTTGTCCTGAAAAGGACGGCCGCCTGCAGCTTCACTAGATGGCTTACCTGCTGGTTCCCCTGGAGAGGGGGTGAAGGAGAGAAGCCAGGGGAATCCGGTAAAGCTGGGGGAAGCCAGGTGGTGAGTCTCTGGAGGGATAGAGCAAGCCTGCCTTGCAGTCTGCCTGTCACTATCTGCCTGTCTGGTCCCTGGTGAGAGCAGACTCGAGCGGAAGGAGAGCAGACTCGAGCGGAAGGCTGACACTGACTGACCGACTGACAAATAGCAGGAGAGGGAGTTCCTGTGGTAGTGGATGGGACTGTGGTCTCCACTCACAGCAACCCAGCAGAAGAGCTGGCCACAGAGCAGAGTGCCCCGGGCCTCTGCTCCCAACTAACAGAAGAGGGGGGTCCTGGGGTAGTGGATGGGACTTCAGTCTCCACTGACACAACCCCAGAAAATGGTGTGGCACTGAAACAGGAGGATGTCGGCTTTGCTTTGCAAGCAGCGGGGGATTTTCACCTAACACCAGTGGGTGGGACTTCAGTCTCCACTGGTATACCCCAGGAATGGGGGGCAGTTGGCCCAGATCCCCAACAGCATGATGGACTGAGCCCAGCCACCCTGTCTCCTCTCCAGCGGCTGAAAGGACTCCAGGTAGAAGGGCCAGCCCAGGCCTCTCCCCAGCGGCAGGCGTGTTCTCTGAGAGAGGCAGAGATTGGCGGAGTGAGTAATGCTCAGTTTGGAGCCATTTATTTGGGGTACAGTATGGATACCAGCATTGGAGGACTGGAACTACTGACTGACTTTGGAGTCAACCCGTTTGGGGTTCCCTCCTGTGTCCATCTCCCACCGTAAGGGGAGAGATGTAACGGATTGACTCGTGACAACCAGAGACTTTGGAAGGATGAGAGATACTCCTGTGCCGGCGGCACTAATAACTACTGGGTCTAAGTCCACCCTGTGCCCGTTTGGGTGTAGGGTGGCTAATAAAAAAAGGATTTTTAATAAACAGCTTACCTGTAAAATCCTTTTCTTGAAGTACATCACGGGACACAGAGCGCATAGCCATTACACTTGGGTTATATGGGTACCTTCAGGTGTGGACACTGGTGTAATCAATTTCACAGGAAGTTTCCTCCCTATATAACCCCCTCCCACTGGGAGTGCTTCAGTTTTGTAGCAAGCAATTCCTCCGAGGTTACACAATGTTCCCCAAAAGAGGGGTGGGAGCTCTGTGTCCCGTGATGTACTTCAAGAAAAGGATTTTACAGGTAAGCTGTTTATTAAAAATCCTTTTTTCTTTATCGTACATCACGGGACACAGAGCGCATAGCCATTACACTTGGGATGTCCTAAAGCAATGCTCTATAAAGGGAGGGAGACCGTAAGGCCAAGAATAGCCAAATAAAAACATTGTCAGGAGAAAACATGGCTCCACCAACAGAAAAACAAGGGGGCGTGAACCGGGCCAGAGGATTCTATACTGCTGCCCGTAGGACCGCCTGCCCAAAAGCTGCGTCCGTACCCTTTGTAACGTCCAACTTATAAAATTTAGTAAACGTATGTACGGAAGACCAGGTTGCCGCCTTGCAAACCTGTGCCATAGAGATCTGATGGTGTGCCGCCCAGGAGGCACTCATGGCCCTCGTAGAATGGGCTTTAACTGATAAGGGAGGTGGAACGCGCTTCAGACCATATGCCTGAAAAATCAGCTGCTTAATCCACCTAGCCAAGGAAGACTTGGCAGCCGGCTGACCCTTCTTGGGGCCATCCGGAAGAACAAAAAGCACATCTGTTTTCCGAATCTTCTCTGTAGCCTTGAGATAGACCCTCATGGCTCGAACCACGTCCAAAGTATGAAGCCGTCTTTCCTCTCTGGACTGGGGAGTAGGAAAGAAGGATGGTAGGACTAGGTCCTGATTCAAGTGAAAACTGGATATGACCTTAGGAAGGAAAGAAGGTTGAGGCCGCAGAACCACTCTGTCCTTATGCAGAATAAGGTATGGCTCCCTGCATGACAAGGCTGCCAGCTCGGAAACCCTTCTGGCTGAAGCCATAGCCACCAAGAAAACCAACTTTCGGGTTAGTAGCACAAGAGGGAGTTCTGTCAGAGGTTCAAACGGCTGCCTTTGTAAAGCTGACAAGACCAGATTTAAATTCCAGGGGCAGAGGGGAGCTCTAATAGGGGGATTCACATGTAAGACCCCCTGCAAGAAGGTTTTCATAAGCGAATGGGTGGCCAAGGGTCTTTGAAACCATATTGATAAAGCCGACACCTGCCCCTTTAGAGTACTAAGAGCCAACCCTTTGTCAACGCCAACCTGGAGGAATCGCAAGATCCTGTCAATAAAAAACTTTCGAGGATGCCATTTTTGAGACTCGCACCACTCCACATAGGTTCTCCAGACTCTGTAATAAATATTTCTGGAGACCGGTATCCTAGCCTGAATCAACGTAGATATGACCTGATCTGAGAGGCCTCTGCCCTTAAGAATTAGGGATTCAGCCGCCAAGCCGTCAAATTTAGCTGCTGTGAAGCAGGGTGGCAGATTGGGCCCTGAGACAGCAGATCTGGGCACAGGGGGAGCGGCCACGGCGCCCCGACTGACATCTTCACGATGAGTGCGTACCAAGCCCTCCTGGGCCAGGCTGGGGCCACCAGGATCACAGGCCTGCGCTCCACCCGGATCCTCCGTAGAAGGCGGGGAATCATCTGCAGTGGAGGGAACGCATACAGAAGAGAAAACTGGTGCCAAGGGCAAACCAACGCATCGGTCCCGTAGGCCGAGGGATCCCTGGCTCGGGATATGAATTTGTCCAACTTTTTGTTGGATCTCGTTGCCATAATGTCCACATCTGGGACTCCGAATCTTTGGCAAATCTCTTGGAATACCTGGGGGTGAAGAGACCATTCCCCCGGGAGCAACTGTTGACGACTCAAAAAATCTGCTTGAGAATTGTCTATCCCTGGAATGAACACCGCCGAGATGCAGGGTACATGGGCTTCGGCCCATGAGAAAATCAGGTTTACTTCTCTTTGGGCTGCTGGGCTCTTCGTGCCCCCCTGGTGGTTTATGTATGCCACCGCAGTGGCGTTGTCGGACTGTATCCTTACTGGCAGACCCTGAAGGGGGAGAGTCCAGGCGATCAGGGCCAGCCGAGCAGCTCTGATCTCCAAGATATTGATGGGAAGCAGTTTTTCTGCCTCCGACCACTGCCCTTGCTGGGTCTGTTCTTCTAGAACTGCCCCCCCAACCTGACAGGCTGGCATCCGTGGATACTATCTTCCACGTGATGGGGCAAAAGGATTTCCCTTTTGACAAATTTTGAGAGACCAGCCACCAAGACAGGCTGCGCCGGACCTTCGGGGAGAGCACTAACGGACGATCTAACGCCTGAATGGACTTGTTCCAAGCAGAGAGAATGGCTGCCTGAAGATATCTGGTATGGATCTGGGCGTAGGGCACAGCCTCAAAGGCGGCCACCATCTTCCCCAGCAGTCGCATACATAGGCGAATAGTCGGCCTCTTCTTGCCTAAGATCACTTGAACTGCTTGAGCTATTGATCTGATCTTTGCTTGAGGTAAAATTATCCTCTGGCAGTCTGTATCTAGCCGAAGGCCTAGATATTCCAACTGCTTTGTGGGTTTCAATACCGATTTTTCTAGGTTTACAATCCACCCCAATTCCTCTAGATGCTGAACTGTGCGACCTACTGCCTGATTGAGGTTGGAAGCTGAGCTGTCGATAACCAGAAAATCGTCCAAGTATGCCAAGACTAAAATGCCTTCTGTCCTTAGGACGGCTAGCACCGGGGCTAACACCTTTGTTAATACCCGCGGAGCTGTTGCCAACCCGAAAGGGAGGGCTACGAACTGGTAATGGCGGTGATCTATCATAAAACGAAGAAACCTGTGATGTGCCGGGTAGATCGGCACGTGCAGATACGCATCTTTTATGTCTATAGATGCTAGAAAGTCGTCTTGATGTAGGCTGGCTGCCACCGAACGTATGGACTCCATACGAAAGGTCTGAATCTTTAGAAAGCGATTTAGGCGTTTGAGGTCCAAGATAGGCCTGACGTCGCCATTGGGCTTTGGTATTATGAAAAGGTTGGAGTAGAATCCCAGACCTCATTCCTGGGTTGGTACTTCTACAATTACTCCTTGGAGCAAGAGACGATCCAATGCTTTTACAAGAGAGGCCCTCTTTAATGGGTCGCTTGGAAGACTTGACCCCTGAAAATGAGGAGGGGGGACTTCCCGAAACTCTAGCTTGTAGCCCGTGGTTACCACGGATCTTACCCAAGAGTCGGGAATTCTGGCCTTCCACACTTCGGAGAAAAACCAAAGCCTTTCCCCCACCCAAGAGAGTGGGGGCGCCCCTTCATGAATCTGACTTGAGGACTGGTTTAACCGGCTTGCGAGACCATGGCCTCTTGCCTGTCGTGGCTTGTCCTTGTGGGCGGCTATTAAATGCTGAACGCCCGGGAGGCCGTCGATACTGACGGGAAGTTGAAGGGGCCGAGCCTGCGAAGGCCTGTCGCTTAAATGCGGGCCCACGCGATCTTTTCTTGATAGGCAAGAAAGAACTTTTACCACTTGATATGGTCTGGATACATTTATCTAGGTCTTCACCGAATAGTCTCCCACCATGAAAGGGAAATCCTTTTTGCAGGGTGCCTCTGCTGACCAGTTTTTTAGCCACAAAAGGCGACGCATATGAACCAACAGCAGAGATAAACGGGACGCCTGTTGAATGGTGTCCTTAATAGCATCTACTGCAAAGCAGAGAGCTCTTGGGAGGTCAGCCAATTCACAAGCTTGCTGAGCCGGTATGTCCCTTAATATCTGTTTAGTCTGAGCCTTTAAAGCCTGACAAACGCCAATGGCTGCCACTGCTGGCTGAACCACGGCACCTACTGTGGTAAAAGAAGCCTTCAGTAGGGTCTCCAATTTTTTGTCGACTGGATCTTTAAACACCTGGACATTTTCCACCGGACAGGTCAGGGATTTATTTACGCAGGAAATGGCTGCGTCCACGGTAGGGAGTGCCCATTTCTTTGCAAATTCTTCTTCCATAGGATAGAGAATGGTGAACCTTTTAGGAGGGATAAAAATCCTATCAGGTCGAGCCCAATCCTGAAAAATCACGCTCTCCAGAAGGGGGTGAACCGGGAAAGACGCACCACTCAATGGTGCCTTCAAGGAACCTAAAGAGGATACCGCGGGGGCTAATTGTTCTGACACTGGAAGTTTAAAAGCAGTGCGAACCATATCCGTCAGAGACTGGATCCACAGACTCTCTGCTTGAGAAGCCGAAAAAATTTCATCTATAGTGGAATCTTCAATGTCTGACCCGTCAGGACTCAGGTCCGCTTAACCCCACTGTGGGTCCAATTCCTCCGAAGAGAGGACCTCTGCATCCGAACACACCGTTCTAGGTGACGGGGATCTAGCCCGTTTGCCACCCGGCAAAGAGCGGGCAATTAAAGCAGTTAACCTTTTCTCTAGCCCACCCAGGGTGGATTCTAGCATTTCTTCCGTAACATAAACGGGAATGGGTTGATTGGGGGCCGCCTCTGCCCCTAGCACCCTCAATGGCTCCTGCACGATGCTGTTCGGTGGTCTATCTGGTGAGGGTGGGACCACTGGAGCCTGGCCCAAATCCTCTGAGACCTGACGCTGCTGGCCCGCCCCCCCCACGCACGCTGACGCTGTAAAAGGCGGCGCGCACGCGTGCACGTGCGCGCCCCCGCCCCCCCCACGCTGAAACCAACATGGAGGAAGCAGAGAGCAGAGGAGAAGCCTGGACCAGCGCTAGAAACACAGACACCTGGTAAGCCACTAATCTTTGTAGTGCACACATAGAGGAAGCTGTCTCCCTAGGCTTCCTAGGAAACAGGAGTTTTGTCAGCACTTCCTCTCTATACACGTGGGGCTGCAGTATCATGCTAACAGGCAAATCTGGGGGGAGTAGCAAAATACATATCTTTAAAAGCATATATATATCTACATGTTATCTGGGTAAACATTAGTACATCCCATCCTGCCTCAAAAGACATAGTGGAGATAGTGGCTGATGCACAAGCATACCATTAGCCAACCCAGAACCCCCAGGGGGATACCTACTGTCGAACCAAGTCCCGCAGGTTCCCGCTTACCTGCTCCACGCCGCAGGGTATTGCCAAATGCAAGAGGCCCAGCCTTCCCCCATCTCCGTGGGTATTGTCTTGGACCTTCAGGGACCGGGGTCCTGTGTTAAGGAACCCACACACCTGGACCTATACAGCATCCTGGCATCAGTAGCGTTTAGTTCTTGGAAGAGACTAAGGCACTGGAGCCCAGAATCCAGCCCTCCAAGGAGAGGCAGTATAGGCAAAACCCCACTCCAGCAGGGCCCGGGTACCGTACACCTTGGCTTTGAAGAACTTCGGACGGATCCGGCTAGCTATCCTGGGTCCCGAGACCTCCGAGGGACAGCTAGACGTGACCAACACCTAAGACACTGGCGAAAAAACTGAAGCACTCCCAGTGGGAGGGGGTTATATAGGGAGGAAACTTCCTGTGAAATTGATTACACCAGTGTCCACACCTGAAGGTACCCATATAACCCAAGTGTAATGGCTATGCGCTCTGTGTCCCGTGATGTACGATAAAGAAATCATAATTCATGTATTACATGAGAGGAGACATTAATAATAATTCATGTTTGCAGGATGTCTTGAGATATCACAAGTTGTTGGCTCTTCAATGTGGGCACACATGCTTTTGAAAGGTGTTAATTGCATCGGCTCCTGACAGATCTTTTCATTGTGTGATAACACTGTGTGATAGCCTATTGATGCCCAGGTGTTAAGACCCTTCTGCCAGAGACAGTACGTCTGTCTCTAGATGTGGATTGAAGGGAAATTCATTGTGTGATTGTATTTGTTTGAATTCTATTGATAAAGGAATGTGATAGATCTCATCAGTATCTGTGCCGAAATGTCTGCTAGAGAATTAGCCCCAGTGTATGATTAGGGGGGTGGAGATTGCATTGTCCTGTGATTAACTTTAAAATGCTGTACTGGATATATAAGCAAGCTAAGAAACCAATAAAGTATTCATTCATTTGGAAACAAGTACAGAGCGGAGTCTCGTCTTGATTATGGGAAATTAAATCGATCATGTCTGCTGGATTGTGGAGTGTCGGACAAGCTTGTCGTGGGTGGAATCTTGAGTACTTTGGTTGCTGCGAGTACTTCCCCCGCCGGCCCTCCATGTTCAGCCTCTCATGGAGTTGGAAGATCCTGAATGTCGGATGGTAAGTCCTCCTGACACCGGGTGCCCTCCTGACACCGGGTGCCCTCCTGACACCGGGATTAGATAGCACAAATCTTCCACAGGCGATACGAAGCTCTGCAATGTCACCATCAGCGGTCATTTTGGCAGCAAATTTCGATTTAGTTTTACTCTTAGGACTAAAATGTTGTTTATGGTTTGAACAAACTACACAGACACAGATTTAGCCGTTATATAACGACTTTACTCTGTAAAACCAAGTTTTGTTACAAAATAATTTTTTTCTTGAGTCACAGCTTCATTCCTTCCTATAAGTGCATGCTACTTTTCTGTTGAGAACAAGTAACCCAATGCCCACCCGCACACTGCACAGTCAAAACAAAACATCAGCACTCCACCTCCGTGTCTCACAGTAGGGATGGTGGACCTTTCATCAGCGCTCCACCTCCGTGTTTCACAGTAGGGATGGTGGACCATTCATCAGAGATCCACCACCGTGTTTCACAGTAGGGATGGTGGACCTTTCATCAGCACTCCACCTCCGTGTTTCACAGTAGGGATGGTGGACCTTTCATCAGCGCTCCACCTCCGTGTTTCACAGTAGGGATGGTGAACCTTTCATCATAGGCCTTGTTGTCTCCTCTCCAGATGTAGATTGTATGGTTGTGGCCAGAAAGCTCCATGTTGGTCTCATCCCTCCAAATGACTTTGGGGCAGAATGTTCGGGTCTTGTCTCTTTGCTGTTTGGTGTAATGGAAGCTTTGGATACTTTGTGACATTTGTGTAGTAATGACTTTCTTCTGGAGACTCGACCATGCAGTCCGTCTTTCTTCAAGTGTTCCCTTATGGTGCCTCTTGTACAGCCACACCCCATGTTTTCAGAGAGTCCTGGATTTCACCTGAAGGTATTTGTGGGGATATCTTTGTATCCCGAACAATTTTCCTGGCAGTTGTGGTGAAATTTTAGTCGGTCTTCCTGACCGTGGTTTGGTGTCACCAGAACCCTAATTTTCCACTTCTTGATTAGAGATTGAACTCTGCTGATTGGCTTCTCAATTCCTTGGATATCTTTTATTATCTTTCCTGTGTTTTATATATATATATATATATATATTAGGGCTGTTACTGATGACATTTTTTGTGTTCGATGAATCGTTTTTTTTTGTTTTTTTTATCGATTAATCGACTAATTTCAATTATAACGCACATACAGATCCAACTACTTTTAGCTGATCTCCTTGCAGGCCGATTCCCCGTGCAGCTCCAACAACTGGAAAAATGGATAGCAGGATACAAAAAACACACAAAGGCAGCGCTTGATGGGAATCGCATTAAAACTTTTATAGTCTTCAGTAGGTAACCAAATAAATATTTCACTGGAGATAAAATCGATGTAACTACATAAACTGTAAAAATGGTGCGAGTAATACCAAACGGTACCAAAAGCAATCATAAAAACATGTAGCTAAGTATGATACTGGTATAAAAATGTGTACAACGATACCACTGCTGAATCCAGATGAGGAGAGGTTAACATCAGTCTGTCGGCATGTAGATGTCCCATGAAGGGAACTATCACAACTCCCAGTGGATGGTTGTAGAATCCCAGGTTGATAAGTGAAGTGATAGAGGGAAGTGTAACAGCCCTTGCGTGTGGTGGATAGTGAAGACCCGCCGGCATGCAGATATGAAGGTACAGCAAAGGAGCCCTTCAGATGGACACGGCAAGCCCCGCCGGTGTCTGTGACATTACCGGATCTCTGACGGAACTCCCTGAAGGCCTAGAAGCCGGCGGAGAGGTGAGTACCAATCAAAAGAATTTTAATCGATCAAAAAGATTAATCGATTAATTAAAAGTTAATTTGCACAGCCCTAATATATATATATATATATATACATACATACATATACACTACCTTTTCCCACATATCCTTTGACAATTCTTTTTTTCTTTCCCCATGACTCAGAATCCAGAAAAGTCAGTGCAGCACTGGATGGAAGATGTAAGGGTCTGTCAGGAGTCCAGAAATCATTGGGGTATGGAAACTTTTGATCAGGGTGATTTGGGGAGTTTCTGTTGTGATTATGATATAAAAAGAGTAAACACAGATGATTGATAATAAATGGCTTCAACCGATCACTAATCATGAGTGAGAGAAAAGAGTTTGTGTTCTCATTTCATATTCTCTGAAAAATGGCCAAGAAATCAGAAATTCTGCCCCGGGGTATGTAAACTTATGAGCACAACTGTATATATATTCCTAAAAAAAGAATGCTAAAACGATAAACAATTGTCATCCTAGATGCCTGTGCCCTCTGGAGAACGGTTCCCAATATATCTCTATTTGTGTATTTAAGATAATTTAACCGCGTCTCTATACTCGGGGGAGGGGAGGACTACAATTCTCTTTGGGTTTCTCCATTTGGATAACCAAACACAGAAAATATATAAAGCAAAGAAATCATCAGGAAGGGATGGATGCCGCAGAGTACCGACCAGTGTACCCCCCCCCCCCCCCCCCCCCCCGAGTACTGAGGCTTCATCCAGCCAGCAGGTTGTTTTACGTCGTTCATTATGAGCAAATATTTGTGTTCATTTCGTCGACTAAAAGAAAAACAATTGAGATGACTAAAATATGACTTCAGCCCCTTTCACAAGGGGTGGATCAGTAATGATCCATATGTCTGCAAGCTCCGTAGATCCCCGCTGAGCCGGCGGATGACAGGGCACACTGTGCAGGGACCGCCCTGTCTTTTCTCTGCTCTTCCCTATGAGGGGATCGGATGAACACAGACCGTATGTCCTGGTTCATCCGATCCGATCCGAAGTTTTATCCACACCCATATATCCCCCCAAGAACATGAGAATGTTCCAGGTCTAGTACCATGCTTCTATGACAGGGGTGCCCAACCTTTTGAAGGCCAAGGGCCACTTAAGCGACTTGGTAACCAGTCGCGGGCCACAATGAGCGGAGTAGGCAGATGACAGGCCTGTGTCCAGTCTGTATATGCAAAGCAGACACAGGCACTCTATGGGCCCTCCGATCCAATCAGATAGAAGGGGACAGATCCATAGAGGTGAATGGAGGGTGCCATTGGGTTGGACAGATCATGTGAAAGGGGCCCAAGACTGCTTTTACACTGATGGTCTGTGGTCTATTGTGGCGCAGTGTTCCTGTGGTTTTCCTGCCGGTTAGCTGCACTTAGACGTCTATTATAACCCGCAGGCGTGGTGCACTTTCTGAAAAGCTGCTGGCTTCCTCTACAGCCGGCTTCATTTACAACACTGATGCTCCCGGATGGCAGGTTGGCATCCTGCAATCTGAGCTTGCCAACCAGCCATCCCACAGCAGGGGGTCGCGGGCCACAGCAGAAGGCTCTGCGGGCCACATGTGGCCCCCGGTTGCGCACCCCTGATCTATGAGGTTGAGGTACTAAGAACTGTTCCAGTCTCCTCGTATTTCATCCACACTGTATAATGTGGGAATATAGCTTCCTTCCCTTACCCGTGCCCGTGCTCTAGCTAAAGTGGGTTCCTAAGCTGGGCCGTGCCAAACTTTTCTCGGGTCGTGGGCAGGTCCGGCAGGTCTAACTCCAGAGGGGGGGGGGGGGTTCTCTATGTCGCCTGCAAGGACCTCCAGGGGAAAATGTGCAGACCCTTTCTCTTTGTCCTGCTCCCTTGGTGATTCCCCATAAGTCCCAGAAAAAGGGAAGTCTCCTCCAAGGACAGTGCTATACATTAGATTTGGGACTACTCCAACCTCATGGTCTCCATGTTGCCACAGGGAAATTCGATAAATACAATGGCTGTAGGGGAAGCATTTATTATACCCATTAATGCATACAATGCCCATCAGCCGTCGCTGCAACTTTTGGGGTTCATTCCGTTACACCTCCTTTTTCCCCCACTTTAGGGCAGGACCTTTTTCCCGGTGATGATAAAGAAAAGAGGGAAGGATGGCCGCACTCCAAGGATTTTCAAACAAAAAAAGTTGTCTTTATTGTAAATCCAAAAACATGTACAGTCACAGCAATCACAGAAAACAGGACAGCCAACGCGTTTCGCACTCGATCATGACTAAGCACTGATCGAGTGCGAAATGCGTCGGCTGTCCTGTTTTCTGTGATTGCTGTGACTGTACATGTTTTTGGATTTACAATAAAGACAACTTTTTTTGTTTGAAAATCCTTGGAGTGCGGCCGTCCTTCCCTCTTTTCTTTATCATCATTGCTATTTGCATTGCCAGCACCTTGGTAATCTAATTATCCTTGATCGTCTACAGGTCTCACCTGGAGCGGTGATTTCTTTTCTATTGACCTTTTTCCCAGGTTGGTGGGCTTCTGTCTCTTGGAGAAGGTTTCTGTGGGTACTACACCCCAAAGAATGTCCTCAGTACACAAGTTTTGCTCCACGAAGGCCACCAACTTATTGGCATCTTTAGGATCAGCTCTCCCGGCAAACCGCTTTAAAGGGGTTGGAGGGACTCTTACATAGCAGTCCAATACAACTATTTCCACTATTTGGGCTGGGGTGGTGACCTATGGCTGTAACCACATCTGTGTGAGGTGAATGAGGTCATACATCTGGGACCTTGCAGGTTGGTCCACCTTAAATTGCCAAGCACGGATGCGCTGAGCTCTCAAGGCCATTGTTATGCCAAGGCGGGGCCAGAATTTGTTTTATATTGCCAGGCCCCAGGAGCATTCAGATCAAAATAGGCCTTGTGTGGGTCTTTGGTGAAAGGGGGGGGGCAAGGACCTCAGCCCACTGATCCTGGGGAAGACCTTCATGCTCTGCCACCCTCCCATGAACTGTGAGCAAAGCCTCCACGTCATCCTTGACCGCCATTTTCTGCCTGCACTCGTAGAGCCTTGTCAGTCAGGGACTGTATCTGTATGAGCTTATTGAACTCTTGGGTAGCAGCCACAAACAAGCGGTTCGTTTCCTGTTGTTTTGTGTATGCTTGTACCTGCTGTTTTAATTTATTTTAACAGTCCTTTTTTTTTGGGGGGGGGGAGAGGGTTAGGACCAGGACACCCTTAGTAGTTATAGATTTAATTGTCTGACTTGGAGACTTCTATAGGAGGACAGCTGTGCAGGGAACGGCCCCAGCAAGACGCCACAGCTGCACTTGCAGGATCGCTGTCTCCTATGGCAACAGTCTTTAACAGTTCCTAACACAAACATAGTTACATAGTTAGTCAGGTTGAAAAAAGACACAAGTCCATCCAGTTCAACCATAAAAATAAATAAAAATAAAACAAAGTAAAACACAGTACATCCTCCCATACACCCAACTCCATACCCACAGTTGATCCAGAGGAAGGCAAAAAACCCCAGCAGAGCGATGATCCAATTTGCTACCGGAGGGGAAAAAATTCCTTCCTGATCCCCCGAAAGGCAATCGGATTTACCCCGGATCAACTTTACCTCCAAAACTTAGTACTCAGTTATATTATGTGCATTTAGGAAAGAATCCAGGCCTCTCTTAAAGCAATCTACTGAGCTGGCCAGAACCACCTCTGGAGGGAGTCTGTTCCACATTTTCACAGCTCTTACTGTGAAGAAACCTTTCCGTATTTGGAGGTGAAATCTCTTTTCCTCCAGGCGTAAAGAGTGCCCCCTTGTCCTCAGTGTTGACCTTAAAGTGAATAACTCAACACCAAGTTCACTATATGGACCTCTTATGTATTTGTACATGTTGATCATATCCCCCCTTATTCTCCTCTTCTCAAGAGTGAATAAATTCAGTTCCTCTAATCTTTCCTCATAGCTGAGCTCCTCCATGCCTCTTATCAGTTTGATTGCCCTTCTCTGCACTTTCTCCAGTTCCCCGATATCCTTTTTGAGAACTGGTGCCCAAAACTGGACTGCATATTAGAGATGAGGTCTTACTAATGATTTGTACAGGGGGGGCAAAATGATATCTCTATCTCTGGAGTCCATACCTCTCTTAATACAAGAAAGGACTTTCCTCGCTTTGGAAACCGCAGCTTGGCATTGCATGCCATTATTGAGCTTATGATCAACTAAAACACCCAGATCCTTCTCCACTACAGATCCCCCCAGTTGTACTCCCCCTAGCATGTATGATGCATGAATATTCTTAGCCCCCAAGTGCATAACTTTACATTTATCAACATTAAACCTCATCTGCCACTTAGTCGCCCAATTAGACAGAGCATTGAGGTCGGCTTGTAAATTGGAGACATCCTGCAAGGACATTATTCCGCTGCATAGCTTGGTGTCATCTGCAAAGACAGAAATGTTACTTTTCATCTCAGACCCAATATCATTTATAAATATATTGAAAAGTAAGGGACCCAACACCAAACCTTGGGGTACACCACTGATAACACCGACACTTGGGGTACACCACTGATAACCTTGGACCATTCAGAGTAAGAATCATTAACCACAACTCTCTGAATTCTGTCTTTCAGCCAGTTTTCTATCCATTTACAAACTGATATATCTAATCCTGTAGACCTTACCTTACACATGAGCCGTGTGTGGGGAACTGTATCCAACGCTTTTGCAAAATCCAAGTATACCACGTCCACTGCCACGCCTCTGTCCAAGTATACCACGTCCACTGCCACGCCTCTGTCCAAGTATACCACGTCCACTGCCACGCCTCTGTCCAAGTATACCACGTCCACTGCCACGCCTCTGTCCAAGTATACCACGCCCACTGCCACACCTCTGTCCAGGGTTTTACTTACCTCTTCATAAAAAGAAATCAGGTTTGTCTGACAACTTCTGTCTTTCATGAATCCATGCTGTCTGCTGCTTAAATAGTTTGTTTCCAGCAAGAACTCATCCATGTGGTCTTTTATTAAACGTTCCAGTATCTTCCCAACTATAGAAGTTAAACTAACAGGTCTATAGTTACTAGGTGAAGACTTTGTTCCCTTTTTAAATATGGGCACCACATTGGCTTTATGCCAATCCAGTGGTACTATTCCTGTCATTAATGAGTCCCTAAATATTAGATACAGTGGCTTTAAAATTTCAGAGCTCAATTCTTTTAGGATCCGTGGGTGGATGCCATCTGGTCCAGGTGCTTTATCCACCTTTATTCTGTCTAAATATTTCTGGACCATATCACTTTTGAGCCATTGTGGATTTGGGGCCGTGTCACTCCCACCCCCTATATCGACATGAGCTCCCCCATTCTCCATTGTATACACAGAGCTGAAGAAAGCATTTAATAAATTTGCCTTCTCTATGTCCTCAGTCACCCACTCTAGATTATTTTGTAAAGGGCCTACATGCTCAGACTTGACCTTTTTACTATTAATATATTTAAAGAATTTTTTGGGGTTTGTCCTACTATCTTTTGCAATCTGTCGTTCATTTTGAATTTTTGCATCCTTGATTTCCTTTTTACATATTCTATTATATTCTTTGTAACATTTAAACGACACTAGTGTTCCTTCATTTTTATATTTTTTAAAAGCTATTTTCTTATTGTTTATAGCTTTTTTAACTTTGACCGTGAGCCACATAGGTTTTATCTTTAGCCTTTTAAACTTATTGCCCATGGGAATATACTTTGCAGTGAGGTTCCAAAGAGTCTTTTTGAAGAATTCCCATTTCTGTTCTGTGTTCATCGGTGCCAATATTCCCTCCCAGTCCAAGCCCTGGAGAGCAGTCCTCATGCTTTGAAAATTTGCTCTCTTGAAATTAAGTGTTTTTATCTTTCCTGTATGTATTTCTTGCTTATAGTTTACATTAAACGAAATCATGTTATGATCACTGCTACCCAGGTGTTCCTTTATCTGAACATTAGTAATGAGCTCTGCATGGTTTGAGATTACCAGGTCCAACAGAGCATCATTCCTTGTTGGGGCCTCAATAAACTGGACCATAAAATTGTCCTGCAATAGGTTTTTAAATTTTTGTCCTTTAACTGTCCCAGAAATTCCATTATTCCAGTCAATTTCTGGGTAGTTAAAATCCCCCATTATTATCACCGTCCCTGCCCTTGCAGCCCTTTCCATCTGTGCAAGGAGCCGAGTCTCCACCTCCTCATTAACATTGGGTGGTCTATAACAAACTCCAATGATTAGCTTTGAACTACGCACATCTGTATGCAGTTCCACCCATAATGCTTCAACTTCATCACACTCTCCATCAACCAGGTCCTCTTTCACGCTTGCTTTAAGGTCACTTCTCACATAGAGACAGACCCCTCCACCTTTCCTTTTTACCCTGTCTTTCCGAAAGAGAGCATAGCCAGGAATATTAATAGCCCAGTCATGTGAGGATTGAAGCCAAGTTTCAGCAATACCGATTACATCATAGCTCTCCTCATGCACCAGAGCTTCCAACTCACCTGTTTTGCTTGGAAGGCTTCTGGCATTGGTGAACAAACACTTAAATGTATTGTTACATTTTTCGCTGGCGTTTTTCATATGATTCATATAATTTTTAGTAGTGCAAATGGCACTATAATTTCCAATGGCTGTTTGCAACATGGGAACTTTCTTGTCACCTGCCATAACCCCACCTCCATCTATCCCCATTCCACTCTCCATTAATGTCTGACCCCTAACTGACCTGTGTGCCCGATGTAATTCACGTTCACCCTCCCCCCTCAAGTCTAGTTTAAATACTCCTCCAGCATTCCCCTAAACCTCTCCCCCAGCACAGCAGACCCCCTTCCATTCAAGTGCAAACCATCTTTAGCATATAGGTTGCACCCCAATGAAAAGTCATCCCAGTGCTCTAGAAACCCAAATCCCTCCTTCCTACACCAGGTCTTTAGCCATGCATTCAGCTCTCTAATCTCCCCCTGCCTTTCCTGTGTTGCGCATGGCACAGGCAATATTTCAGAGAATATCACCTTGGAGGTCCTTCCCTTCATCTTGCAGCCTAGTTCTTTAAAATTGATTCTTAAGGAGCCTCCACCTTCCATGTATACTGTCATTGGTTCCAACATGGACCAAGACAGCTGGGTCATGCCCAGCCCCTCCCAGTAATTTATCCACCCGGTCCACCACATGCCGAACCCTGGCACCAGGGAGACAGCAAACCATTCGGTTGAGGCGATCCTGGCGACAAATTATTCTATCAGTCCTTCTGATTATAGAATCCCCTATTACCACCAACTGTCTAGGCCTACCTGCACTCCCCTCACCACTTCTACTAGATGGGTTGCTCTCCCGGCTGTTAGGGGTAGCAGTAACATCTAGGGCTGCCACCTCTGTGTTAGCCACCTCCACATCTTCATCCAACTTGGCAAATTTGTTTTGATGCACAAACACAGGATTGGCCTTCCTTGTCTGCAAGCCCCTTCCACTCCCTCTAACTACATTAACCCATCTTCCTATCTGATAATCCTGACTTGCCCCTCCACCCTCCACATTAACCCTACTGACCACCTGCTCAGCGAGCAGAGGACCCCTTTCAAGGTTGTCCTTTCTGCCCAGTGTTGCAACTTGCTCCTCCAGATCTCTAATGCGAGCTTCCAGAAGGGCAACCTGCTAACATCTGTCACAGCGGTATCCATCCTGGAGCTGTTGCACCAATTTTGTATACATGTGACACACTGTGCACTGAGCAAAACCTTCAACCCTGCTAGCACACATTTCCCAGTTACAATATAATTACTTGTAGGAAGTTTAAGATGTTACTTACAGTTTAGAAGACTCCTGTCTTAACTTCTGTTTTCAACTCCTGTTTTTTAACTCTTCCCACTTCTGTTTAGAAAATCACTTAAGCCAGCAACATGAACTGGGAGCCAGCTCCTTATGGGAGTTTGACTGAGACTTTTATACTCACCTCTTCACCTGTTTACAATTAAACACTCCCCACTGATTAGCAGAGAAAAAAAAAAAAAGAAAAAACCTGTTCACCTGATCACAATTAAACACTTTTCTTAGCAGAGAGAAATAAAAACCTGTTTAAAAAGTGTCAGAGAAACAAATGACACTTGCAAGCAGAAACAGTTAAAAGCAAACTCCTGTTGTTTAACTCTTCCCACTTGTGTTTAAAAATCACACTTCTGTTTAGAAAATCACTTAAGCCAGCAACATCAACTGGGAGACATAACAGTTCTTTCAGCTTCACTACAACTTCTTGTAGTTCTTGAACACTGAGCTCCGGTCTCTCACTAGATTTACTGACTATGAATCCCTTGAGCTCCTCCAATCTTTGCGGTGGTATCTCCCTCAAGCGTCACCACCGCTTCCCTGCTGGATCCCTATCTTGGCACTCTGGATACTCCCCAAGCTTCACCCCTGCTGACTCGGTCAGTCCCTGGCTTGACACACAAGACTGCTCTCCAAGCGTCACCTCCGCTGGTTGGGTCCTTAACGTGCCTGGTCGGTGAGAATGCTGCTCTGGTACTTGCTTCAGTTACTCACTGTGGTCCCCGGTAATAAGGCAGACAGTCCCTTTCTGGCAACAGCTTCCCTTCTACCTCCGACCACAACAGGTTCTCCGGCCAACAGAACCATCATTGTTAGTTGGATTGCAAGCCGCAATCCCAACCCAGCGCTGCCCTCCTACTTCTGGATAGGCCCTCAGACAGTTTCCCCCGGGGACAGGCCTAATCTCCAACCTAGCAGCCCAGGGCAAACGACACACGTCCACCCAGACAGCCGTCCAGGTGGCACAGAACATAGATCACCTGACTCCACCCAAATATATAGGAGCTCCCAGCAGGCCAAGGAATTCAAGAAACCCCCTGCCCATTGGCTGAGAGACCCCATATACCCATCACATGGCCTTGGGTTGCCCTTCTCGTATCTAGTACCACCAAGTACCCCATCACCCAGCAGTAGAAGAGAAAAGTGCAACAAGGCCAAACTTAGGGAGAAATCAATAGATCTCTATCAATCAACCAGGGCAGGTAACGACTCCTGGCAGGTAAATTTGTAAAGGAGCTTCCTGCCTGAGCTACGGGGTGCTACATCCGTCAAGAACTATCCTTCTTTATCCCAAAGTCTTTGCTGGTATCACCTTAGATTGCTTACCCCCCACAGAATGCACAGGTGTTCTGCTCAATTCATGTCTACAGGGACACATCCATGCAGGTGCAATGCCCAACACAGACAGATTGGGGGCAGTGTCCAGCACAGACAGATTGGGAGCAGTGTTCAACACAGATTGGGGGCAGTGCCCAGCACAGACAGATTGGGGGCAGTGCCCAGCACAGATTGGGGGCAGTGCCCAGCACAGATTGGGGGCAGTGCCCAGCACAGACAGATTGGGGGCAGTGTCCAGCACAGATTGGGGGCAGTGTCCAGCACAGACAGATTGGGGGCAGTGTCCAGCACAGACAGATTGGGGGCAGTGTCCAGCACAGACAGATTGGGGGCAGTGTCCAGCACAGACAGATTGGGGGCAGTGTCCAACAGACAGATTGGGGGCAGTGTCTAACACAGACAGATTGGGGGCAGTGTCTAACACAGACAGATTGGGGGCATGTCCAACACAGACAGATTGGAGGCAGTGCCCAGCACAGACAGATTGGGGGCAGTGCCCAGCACAGACAGATTGGGGGCAGTGTCCAGCACAGACAGATTGGGGGCAGTGTCCAGCACAGACAGATTGGGGGCAGTGTCCAACAGACAGATTGGGGGCAGTGTCTAACACAGACAGATTGGGGGCAGTGTCCAGCACAGACAGATTGGGGGCAGTGTCCAGCACAGACAGATTGGGGGCAGTGTCTAACACAGACAGATTGGGGGCAGTGTCCAGCACAGATTGGGGGCAGTGTCCAGCACAGACAGATTGGGGGCAGTGTCTAACACAGACAGATTGGGGGCAGTGTCCAGCACAGATTGGGGGCAGTGTCCAGCACAGACAGATTGGGGGCAGTGTCCAGCACAGACAGATTGGGGGCAGTGTCCAGCACAGACAGATTGGGGGCAGTGTCCAACAGACAGATTGGGGGCAGTGTCTAACACAGACAGATTGGGGGCAGTGCCCAGCACAGATTGGGGCAGTGTCCAACACAGACAGATTGGAGGCAGTGCCCAGCACAGACAGATTGGGGGCAGTGTCCAGCACAGACAGATTGGGGCAGTGTTCAACACAGAAAGATTGGGGGCCTGCCTGCACACACACCTCCCAACATTTTGAGATAGGAATGAGGGACCTACTACCAAATGTATGAAGGCATAGGACACGCCCCTGCCACACCCCCTTAAAGGTTAATTAAATCCACAAGTTCTTTTTTTAAACACTACTATTCCTTTATATTGGCTTTTAAATGCAGAAACTTAGAATTTGGATGAAAGGTTTCGCACTTTCTGAAAGATAAAAAAGTGCTTTTATTATACAAGTAAATAGATCAGACCAAAATGAGGGACAAATAACGAGGAAAGAGGGACAGAGGCACAAATGAGGGACAAATAACAAGGAAAGAGGGACAGAGGGACAAATGAGGGACATTGCTTAAAATCAGGGACAGTCCCTCGAAATAGGGGGCAGTTGGGAGCTCTGCTGCATGGGGTACAACTTGATACACCCCCTGTGATTGAGGCCTAATGGTACAACCAGTCACAGTGTTCCTGATCACCACACCAGTGACATCATTCCCGGCTTAGAAAGTTGGGAGGTGTGGGTACCCCATATTCAGGAGGAGAAGAGTGTCCATGCTGTGTGTGACAAATCTCTTATTAAAGTTTGTGTAATAAAATTAAAATACATTTTGGCCTAAATTTATGAAGACAGATAATTTATTCATCTCTTTTCCTTTTGAAGCGATACCCCCTCAGGAGCCGCGGATTGATTTGGGATCGGCGTATTAAGTTACCTCTGGATGTTGTCTAGGGGTGATGGCAATGAGCGGAGCAGTAAGACAAATGTCAAAACCTGCCGCTGAAGTTTTCTGAATGCTTTATTTCCTGGTCCAACACGACCAACATCAACATGAGGGAGAGGAAAGGGTGATGAAAGGAGAGAACGTTGCGGTATCAGGATTGGATGAGAGGAAAGAACGTTGTGGTATCAGGCTTTGGATGAAAGGAGAGAACGTTGGGGTATCAGCAGGGATGGACTGAGACCAAAATTTGGCCCTGGACTTTATCCAGACCGGCCAACTATAGTTTTGCAAACAAGAACAAAAACAGTATATAAACTATACGCAATTGTGCAAAAAAACATAAGTAGCATAACATAGGGAGCCCTCACTCACCTCTTATTATTTCACTTATTCTCCTCTGTATTTTTCTCATCCTTCTCACATCACTGCATGAAGTGGAGGGCGAGCTGCGCAGCCATTACTTTGACAGGCTGTCACTGAAACCGGCCCACTGAGCCATCGGCCCACCGGGAAACTCCCTGTAGTCCCTATGGCCAGTCCATGCCTGGGTATCAGGCTTGGATGAGAGGAGAGAACGTTGGGGTATCAGGATTGGATGAGAGGAGAGAACGTTGTGGTATCAGGCTTTGGATGAAAGGAGAGAACGTTGGGGTATAAGGAGAAAGGAGTCACCGCTCCAGGTGGGATCACTAAATGGTTACAGGTGGTGCAGGATACCGAGGGTGCTGGCGGTGCACTAAGCAAAATGAAGACAAAGAAAAATGGATAGCCGCACTCCAAAACCTGATGGGTGGTCTTTTATTCAATAGACAGCATGTACAAAAATAGGGTCACAGCAGTGGAAACAAGGAACAGCCGACGCGTTTCGCACTGGATCAGTGCTTATTCATGTCTTCATGTTGGGGTATAAGGCTTTGGATGCAAGGAGAGAACGTTGGGGTATCAGGATTGGATGAGAGGAGAGAACGTTGTGGTATCAGGCTTTGGATGAAAGGAGAGAACGTTGGGGTATCAGGCTTGGATGAGAGGAGAGAACGTTGGGGTATCAGGATTGGATGAGAGGAGAGAACGTTGGGGTATCAGGATTGGATGAGAGGAGAGAACGTTGGGGTATCAGGCTTTGGATGAGAGGAGAGAACGTTGGGGTATCAGGCTTGGATGAGAGGAGAGAACGTTGGGGTATCAGGATTGGATGAGAGGAGAGAACGTTGTGGTATCAGGCTTTGGATGAAAGGAGAGAACGTTGGGGTATCAGGCTTGGATGAGAGGAGATAACGTTGGGGTATCAGGATTGGATGAGAGGAGAGAACGTTGGGGTATCAGGATTGGATGAGAGGAGAGAACGTTGCGGTATCAGGATTTGATGAGAGGAGAGAACGTTGGGGTATCAGGCTTTGGATGAAAGGAGAGAACATTGGGGTATCAGGCTTTGGATGAAAAGAGAGAACATTGGGGTATCAGGCTTTGGATGAAAAGAGAGAACGTTGTGGTATCAGGATTGCATGAGAGGAGAGAACGTTGCGGTATCAGGCTTTGGATGAAAGGAGAGAACGTTGGGGTTTCAGGATTGGATGAGAGGAGAGAACGTTGCGGTATCAGAATTGGATGAGAGGAGAGAACGTTGCGGTATCAGGCTTGGATGAAAGGAGAGAACGTTGGGGTATCAGGATTGGATGAAAGGAGAGAACGTTGCGGTATCAGGCTTTGGATGAAAGGAGAGAACGTTGCGGTATCAGGAATGGATGAAAGGAGAGAACGTTGCGGTATCAGGCTTTGGCTGAAAGGAGAGAACGTTGCGGTATCAGGATTGGATGAGAGGAGAGAACGTTGCGGTATCAGAATTGGATGAGAGGAGAGAACGTTGTGGTATCAGGCTTTGGATGAAAGGAGAGAACGTTGGGGTATCAGGCTTTGGATGAAAGGAGAGAACGTTGGGGTATCAAGATTGGATGAGAGGAGAGAACGTTGCGGTATCAGGATTGGATGAGAGGAGAGAACGTTGCGGTATCGGGCTTTGGATGACAGGAGACAAACGTTGCGGTATCAGGATTGGATGAGAGGAGAGAACGTTGCGGTATCAGGCTTTGGATGAGAGGAGAGAACTGTAACGGAATGAACCGTGACAGACTGAGATACTCCTATGTCTAGGGTCACCTTATGTCCACTAGGGCCATAGGGTGACAAAGAATCATAATTCATGTATTACATGAGATGGGACATTAATAATAATTCATATTGCAGGACTGAAATATTACAAAAGTGGTTCATGTGGACTTGAGACCAGGTTAACAAGACAGTGACACATCTCTCTGTGTAACCGACTATTGAAATGTTAAGTGAGGTTGGCTCTTTAATGTGAAAGACACATTCTGTTGAAAAGGTGTTAATTGCAAGAAAGATTCTTTCATTGTGTGAAGCTCTCTGTTTACCCTATTGTGTTATTCTAAAGGTTAATTGAATTCTATTGATAAAGGAATGTATTAATGCTCAGGTGTGATAGTATTTGGTTTTGATGTCATTATCTCAAGGAATGTATCTGTCAGTATCGGGGCCGAATTGTCTGTCTAGATAATGTGATTGAGGCTCCTGATATGTGTGAAGATTAACTGTGAGTGTGTATTATTCAAGGTTAATTGAACACTATTGATGATGTGGTGCCCAGATGTCTAGCTACGGATTAGATAATTAGCCCCCCATGGTGTGAAGGGGGTGGAGATTGCATTGTCTTGTGATTAACTGTATTATGCTTGAAACTGTATAAGAAGCTGAGAAAATACCAATAAAGGGGTCATATCTTTTGAAGCAAGTACGGAGCCGAGTCTCGTCTTATTCTGGGAAAGGATATGGATCGTGTATGTAGGATTGTCGCAGTGTGTCAGATAAGCTTGTCGTAGTTGGATGGAAGGTCGTAAGCGGTGGTGACCGTTACAAGAGCATTGCGGTATCAGGCTTTGGATGAAAGGAGAGAACGTTGGGGTATCAGGATTGGATGAAAGGAGAGAACGTTGCGGTATCAGGCTTTGGTTGAAAGGAGAGAACGCTGCGGTATCAGGATTGGATGAGAGGAGAGAACGCTGCAGTATCAGGCTTTGGTTGAAAGGAGAGAATGTTGCGGTATCAGGATTGGATGAGAGGAGAGAACGTTGCGGTATCAGGATTGGATGAGAGGAGAGAACGTTGGGGTATCAGGATTGGATGAGAGGAGAGAACGTTGCGGTATCAGGCTTTGGTTGAAAGGAGAGAATGTTGCAGTATCAGGATTGGATGAGAGGAGAGAACGTTGCGGTATCAGGATTGGATGAGAGAACGTTGCGGTATCAGGATTGGATGAGAGGAGAGAACGTTGTGGTATCAGGATTGGATGAGAGGAGAGAACGTTGGGGTATCAGGATTGGATGAGAGGAGAGAACGTTGGGGTATCAGGATTGGATGAGAGGAGAGAACGTTGGGGTATCAGGATTGGATGAGAGGAGAGAACGTTGCGGTATCAGGATTGGATGAGAGGAGAGAACGTTGGGGTATCAGGATTGGATGAGAGGAGAGAACGTTGGGGCATCAGGATTGAATGAGAGGAGAGAACGTTGTGGTATCAGGATTGGATGAGAGGAGAGAATGTTGGGGTATCAGGATTGGATGAGAGGAGAGAACGTTGGGGTATCAGGATTGGATGAGAGGAGAGAACGTTGCGGTATCAGGATTGGATGAGAGGAGAGAACGTTGGGGTATCAGGTTTGGATGAGAGGAGAGAACGTTGGGGCATCAGGATTGAATGAGAGGAGAGAACGTTGTGGTATCAGGATTGGATGAAAGGAGAGAACGTTGGGGTATAAGGAGAAAGGAGTCACCGCTCCAGGTGGGATCACTAAATGGTTACAGGTGGTGCAGGATACCGAGGGTGCTGGCGGTGCACTAAGCAAAATGAAGACAAAGAAAAATGGATAGCCGCACTCCAAAACCTGATGGGTGGTCTTTTATTCAATAGACAGCATGTACAAAAATAGGGTCACAGCAGTGGAAACAAGGAACAGCCGACGCGTTTCGCACTGGATCAGTGCTTATTCATGTCTTCATGTTGGGGTATAAGGCTTTGGATGCAAGGAGAGAACGTTGGGGTATCAGGCTTTGGATGAAAGGAGAGAACGTTATGGTATCAGGATTGGATGAAAGGAGAGAACGTTGGGGTATCAGGCTTTGGATGAACAGAAAGCAGTCCTGCCTTCTGGAATAGAACAGTTCGTCGCTGCTCTAGCCAGAGTGGGTGAAGTGCCCCCGGACAGACTTTTGCCACAAGCCTGGCAACTGGAATGTAACTTAAGGTTACTGGGAGGAACAAGTCTCTGTCACTGACTCGGCTCTAGTAGAATTTAGCGCTTCCAGCTGAAGACCTCTGCCACAGGCCCAATGTTGGACTGCAGAGCGAATCCTCCCAGAAAGTTCTCTTCTCAGTTGGGGACACCAGCTGACAGTCTGTGGTTATCTGTCAGTTCCTGGCAACCAGATCCCCGATGGTTCGTTCAGCCCTTTTGGAACACCTGCCTCCTGGTTCTCTTCAAGCCGATCCCCCACCGAACAGCACACAGCTTAGGATCTCTTCAGCAGAAGTGGGGCCCCCAGCAAGTCGCTTTCATCAGCAGGGAACCCCGCGTAGCATGCAAACCCAGCCTGGTAGGCCATATTGCCGGGGCCCGAAAAATGGTGTCTGCCCCAGATATACCCCTCCCCAGCATGCTCCGCGAGGGAAAACTCCTCTAATTGGCTGCTGGGGAAAAGTGGCTCTGCCAGAACCCTCTAACGCCACCTGCCACCCAGAGATGGAACTACATCTCTGGAGCACAGAATGACCCACAGGATAATTCAGGGCTCCTCACCTCCGTCACGAGGCCTGATGTTGTGGCCTGCAGCTCCCCAATGCAGGTCACCACAGCAGCGCAGTTCCCACTCACATCCTGCAGACTGTCAGAGATGGAGCTGCTCTTATCAGTCTGCTGTGTGAAGCACTGCTGCACAGCCAATGTGCATGCAGCCTGGTTCTGGGCCGAGGAGGCCAGGCGGTCTGCCACAAGGTGCAGGTCACCGGCTAGAGCACCCATATGGCGTGTCTGCCGGGCCTGCTCCCTCGCCAGCTCTTCCTGGAGGGCTCCGGCTACACCCCTGGTCTTCCGTAGAGCCTTCCTGGGGGCAGGAGAGGCTTGGGGCCGTCCAGACGGGGTTCTCCTAGAGGGGGTAGACTGGGAGGGACTGTTCGAGGTAGACACAATCATGAAGGTCCCCATGCTCCTCCTCAAATTCCTCTAGAGGAGAGGTGTGGGCACTCTCCTACGGGGTTGGTATGGGTCGTCCAGCAGCCGACGACGGGCCCTCTCCCTCCAACACATCTGTGGATGACACAAAGCATTCACATGTTGGTGGACGCACACACTTGTCACATGTCCCCTTGCACCCCCTCACATGCTACACACCGAATGGAGGATAAAACACACTTACCTGTCCTCAAGGCCTGGTCAATGGAGCCTCCACTTGCTCCCTCTGCAGACATCGGGCGATCACCTCCTCATCAGAAGTGAGCCTGATATCACTGGCTGGTCCGCCTCCTGTGCCCCTGGCGTGCCTCTTTATCTTGCCCAGCTTCTACCAGACATGATGCCGCAGGTCATTCATTTTTTTTGCAATGTCCTTGGCGGAACTCCTCTCATGGCCAAGGGCATTGACCTCCATGGTGACCTCCTGGAGGATCTCATCTTTCCTGACCTTGCTGGTCATTCGACTCTGTGCGCCATGTAGATACACGTCGTATCTCTAGATGGCAGAGATCACCATCGCCCTCTCCTCTTTAGAAAAATTATTTTTCCTCCTCTCCCTCTCAGTCACTGGAGCAGACATCACTGAGATCGAAAAAGTACCTACACCAATGGTAGAAAAGCTGCTGGTGTATGGGGGCCAGGGGTGACCCTACGTTTTCCCGTCCTAACCGCAATGGAAGAAGCAGCAATGATACAGAGGGCACTGCAAGCGCTAGAATGCCGGAATGCACCGGAGGTCCCCCAGGCAGCGAGACAAGCTAATAGCATAAAGATCTTCGACACCTACATGACAATGGACGCACAAATAGGGTCAGTAGTCAGCGGATGTCACCATCTGCTGCGTCTACTACGCAGACTTATTCCATTTATTACCAAAGAAGACGTAGCAGTCGTGGTAGGAACAATTGTAAACTCCAGATTGGACTATGCAAATGCTCTTTACCTCGGACTCCCAAAGTACCAAATCTCTCGTCTACAAGTCCTTCAAAGTACGGCCGCCAGACTTGTGACTGGGAAAAACCCTGGGAATCAATCTCACCTACACCGAGATCCCTCCGCCGAGATCCCTCCGCCGAGATGCCTCCGCCGAGATGCCTCCGCCGAGATGCCTCCGCCGAGATGCCTTCATTGGTTGCCAGTAAAAGGACAGAATTGCTTTTAAAGCACTCTGTCTGACCCATAAGTGCATCCATGGGAATGCCCCGCAATATCTATGTGAAAAGATAGAAGCCCACAATTCCAATCGCGTTCTGCTATCCACCGACCAAAATCTGGTCAAGGTACCCAAAGCCAGATACAAGTCCAAAGGAGAAAGAAGATTTGCTTTCCAAGGTCCCAGACTATGGAACGCTTTACCAACCAGCATTCGGTTGGAGGAAAACCACCTGACCTTTAGAAGACAGATTAAAACTCTGCTCTTTTGATGTCAAGAGAGACACGAACAACGAGCGCCCAGAGGCGATTTGGTTCGCATGTGCCGCGCTCTATAAGTTTTTCATTCATTCATTTAAGGTCTCAGAAAGGGGAGTTGAGACAGGCGCTGGAAGGCTGGGAAATGGTGATCAGCAGCAAGTCCAGAGTATCTCATCTGGTGCCCCAGCAGAAGCGCTGGCTACAGGGCAGAGTGCCCCTGGCATCTGCCAGCATCAGAGAAAGAGTTGGATCCGGAGAGTCTGAGAGAGGATCTGCGTGAGCTGTTGCCCCAACAGCAGATATCCCCACCAGGAGTAGAGGAAGCAATTCTCCCTCCCCAGCAATTGGACACAACCCCAATGTTCATCCCCCCAGCAGAAGCACTGGCTACAGAGTGCCACTGTAATCTGCCCCGCATCAGAAAAAGAGTTGGATCCGGGGAGTCTGAGAGATGACCTGCGTGAGCTGTTTCCCCAACAGCAGATATCCCCACTGGGAGTAGAGGAAGCAATTCTCCCTTCCAGCACTTGGACACTACCCCAGTGTTTATCCACCCAGCAGAAGCGTTGGCTACGGGGCAGAGTTCTGCTGGCCCCTGCCCAGCCATCAGTATGTTTTTGGAGGGTTTGGGAGACAGCCCCTGTCAGAAGTCACCCCAGTGGCTGGTCACAGAACTGGCAAGAGAGAAAACCCTTCCCCCTCTCCAGCGGCTGTACACAACTTTTGCATATGTCCCCCCGGCAGAAGCGCTGGCTACAGGACAGAGCGCTGATGGTCTCTACCCAGCATCAGAACAAGAAATGAAGAATCCGGGAGATAGTCCCTGCAAGATACCTTCTCAGCGGCTGGTAACTACACCAGGAGAAAAGCAAGTACCTTTTTCTCCCCAAATGCATAGCCCTACCAGCCTATGTTCCCTACCAGCTGAAGCGCTGGCATCATGGCAGAGGATTATTCAGCTCCCCCCAATATCTGCAACCCAGCCCCGGATCAGAGGAATGCAGACAGCTCTTCCCACTCTGCAGCGGCTAGTTTTATTCCCGGGAGACCGTATGTGCGGTTTTGCTTCCCAGCGCCAGAGTCGTACTTTTACTTTTCCTGTTTGCCTGGGGTGGAAGTTTGTGACTAACGCAGGTCTAGACCAGTTGAGGGTCAGGAACCTGGTTAGTCTGTTTTTAAAAGGGGATAAATGTGACAGAACCCACTGTCACTGTGTGTTTTGGAAGGGACTGGGGGCAGGCCTCCTACCGACAGACTATGGCCCAGAAAACATACTGGAGACCTGGGACAAGCTGGCATTGAGATAAAGTAATGTAATGTAATGTTACAGCCCTTCCCCATCCCCCTTGTTGCTGTGTCTAATTGTGTTGATTCATGTCACATAGACAATGGCCTGGGCTGCAGACGTCTCTCTGCAGGGGGTGTGTATTGAGAGGCTGCCTGCTTACCATAATCTCATTAGGTGTATCTGTAGACTTTCAATGTCCAAATGTTCAGTTCCCATTGGTTGTTCCTTGTCCCTCACCCCCCTTAGACAAGGCTAAGGGGAGTGTCCCCAACTGTGTGTAAAACTGTATGTCCTGGTTTTAATAAACCGTTAATGCTCTGCAAGTTTAACCCTCAACACCTGTGTGGATTGTCTCGTGATTAAGGGGTTAAGGGCTGGTTATGGCGAATCTGCAGGCTGCGGGTGCGTTTGGAGGACAGGAGACACAGGTCTGGCAGGTGTGCCCACCTGGGGTACCTGAGATCCGTCACAGATGGGTACAGTGGCAGCTTTTGATGGTACAGTGGTTGCGTTTGATGGGCACGCTGTAACCCCCCTTCCTTTTCCCTTTGTTCCTTCTTTCCCTTTCCCCCTTCCCCCCTTTTATCTTATCTTTTTTTCCTTCCGCTTTTCCCCTTCCTTACTCCCATTCCCCCCCCCCCCCACTTCTTCTTCTTTCCTGTCTCTCTCATTCTTCATTGCAGTTAATCATTATGATTTCATATATATATATATATATATATATATATATATATATATATATATATATATATTTAGTTTTTTGGCTGGTGCAGTGATTCTCACACTTTGTTTTGTGTCTCACGTGCTTGCCTGGGGTAGTTGTGGTGGTGATGTGCCCTGGCAATAGTGCAACTCCCCCAGATATTAAATGCTTTTTTTTGGTGCATTATACTTTAGCTAGCTGATATGTTTTTTCTTAGATGCAATCTGAAAGAATTGCTCCTGAAGAAGTGGAATTGTTGGCGAAACATGTAGAGGATATTTTCCACATAATGAGGATCTCCAAGTTCTACGTTCTGGTTTTCCATAGGACCAACACCAAAGGGTGTCTCATATTTATGTTTCACTTGATTTGCCTTGCATATGTAACTGTTGCATATGTAATTTTAATTTTTGTTTATGGATACTACTTTTAAATGATATATTGAAAAAATTATACTTTTTAAAAATAGTTTATTTATCGTTTGAGTACTGGGATATTCCATTTCCTCCTTTGCTCTCTAGCGACCATTGGGGGTGGTCTACATTGTAGGTGGTCTCTATTGCGGTTGGTTTCCATTGGGGGTGGTCTACATTGTTGGTTGGCCTCTATTGCGGGTGGTCTCTATTTGGGGCGGTCTCTATTGCAGGTGGTTTCCATTGGGGTTGGTCTCTATTGCGGGTGGTTTCCATTGGGGGTGGTCCCCATTGGGGTGTTCTCTATTGGGGGTGGTCTCTATTATGGATGGTTTCCATTGGGGGCGGTCTCCATTGGGGGCAGTCTCCATTGGGGGCAGTCTCCATTGGGGGCAGTCTCCATTGGGGGCAGTCTCCATTGGGGGCAGTCTCCATTGGGGCAGTCTCCATTGGGGCAGTCTCCATTGGGGCAGTCTCCATTGGGGCAGTCTCCATTGGGGCAGTCTCCATTGGGGGTGGTTTCCATTGGGGGCGGTCTCCATTGGGGGTGGTCTCCATTGGGGGTGGTCTCTATTGCGGATGGATTCCATTAAGGGTGGTCTCCATTGGGGGCGGTCTCTGGTTTCAGATTGTCATAACGGGACAATATTTTCTTAAAAGACTTGATTACCTCCAGAGGCCTTACTATTTAGGTCTCCATGATGTAACATTTTAGTCAGAGTTTATTGCCCTCTAATTATTGGAGATGTTTGGGGGTCCCACTCCCCCCCCCCCTATGAGTACAATCTTCCGCATATTATTAAGTTTTTCCTGAATTTCTTTCCAGAAGATCAATCTAGTGTGATGAGCCGGATGAACTGCACCCCACCAGCAGATTTCACGCTTGTTGGCCTTTCTGAAATTCCCGGTCTACAAAGTTTACTTTTTGTGATGTTTTTTACTATTTATATTGTAACGTTACTTGGAAACGCTTGTATTATTTTTGCTTATCAGCACAGCTCAATCCTCCACACACCTATGTACTTCTTCCTGGCAAACTTCTCCTTCCTGGACATTTGTTACATCTCAACCACCGTCCCCAACATGTTGTCCAACTTTCTTCATGGACACAATGCCATATCTTTCCATGGATGTGTTGTACAATTATATTTCCTGATGTTACTGGGCAGTACCGAGTGTTACATTCTCGCAGCAATGGCTTATGACCGATACAACGCCATATGCCGTCCACTTCGGTACACTGTTATTATGAATAAAGTTTCATGTACAAACTATGTGTTTGGGTCATGGATAATCGGCATAGTGAACTCGGTGATACACACCAGCCTCACATTCACCTTACCATTCTGTGCTTCTACCAAAATCAATTACTTTTTTTGTGATATCCCTCCATTGCTCAGCTTGGTTGAAGCCGACACCCGGATCAATGAACTCTCCACTTTTATTATTGGTGGAGTTGTCACCATGGGCTCCCTTCTGCTGACCATCATCTCATACGCAATGATTATCACCACCATAGTAAAGATCCGTTCCAGCTCCGGACGGATGAAAGCGTTCTCCACCTGTGTCTCACATTTTACTGTTGTCACAATATTTTATGGTTCCGGAATTTTTATCTACCTAAAACCAAAATCCAATTATATCATGGACTACGACCGACTGGTGGCCGTCATGTACACCGTCATCGCCCCCCTACTGAACCCCTTTATATACAGCCTCAGGAACAATGATGTAAAGGTGGCAGTCAGGAAGTTAGTTTGTGAGGGATTGGCGGCTGGTAAGTCCTGAAATGTAAAAAAAGAAAGAAGCACCAAAGAACGATCGGAGTGCAGAAGATGGTCCCTATTATCAGGTGAAGGTCAACGCAGGTCAGAGGCGACAGTACCTGTTCCTCATGGGAGGGGGGGGTAGTGAGGGGTGGATTCAGAGGTGATAGTACCTGTTCTTCATGGGGGGGGGGGTGAGAGGTGGATTCATAAGTAACAGTACTCATTCTTCAGGGGGGGGGGGTAGTGAGGGGTGGATTCAGAGGTGATAGTACCTGTTCTTCATGGGGGGGGGGGGGGTGAGAGGTGGATTCAGAAGTAACAATACTCATTCTTCAGGGGGGGGGGTAGTGAGGGGTGGATTCAGAGGTGATAGTACCCGTTCTTCAGGGGGGGAGGGTAGTGAGGGGTGGATTCAGAAGTGACAGTACCCATTCTTCAGGGGGGAAGGGTAGTAAGGGGTGGATTCAGAAGTGACAGTACCCGTTCTTCAGGGGGGAAGGGTAGTGAGGGGTGTTAGCGCTTGAGAGAGCAGGACACTCTCACACGAGTCGGCTCTCTCCCAGGGATAGTACAGCTAGGCAGGGTCCTCCCACTGTGTGGCTCCAGGTCTCACAGACAGGCAGGGCTTCCACATCCCCGTCATTGCTATCGCTATCCGCTTGCCTCTGACCACCTCTGCCCGCTGACCCAGGCTTCCCCTGGCTCCCTTCTTCTCCAGGGAACAACAGGCAAGAGCCTTACTGGGACCGTTGGCGGCCGTCCTTTTCAGGACAAGCCGCTGCAACCGCCCATGCCCCACGCTCTCCCCTGCTCTTTCCCCCCCCTCCTCTGTACCCCCACATCACCATCGCCACTGAGGCATGCTCCCCACCACCTCCCCGCCGCAATCCCTGCCATTTCGGGTGCTTTTCCCCAGACATCCGTGCCAGCCTGTGGGGAATCGCGGCGGCGGCGAACTAGGAAAGACCGCGGCTTCACCTGCGGCCTAGTGCCGCGCCGCTTCCCACACTCTGCTATCGCCTCCTAACAGGCCAGGAAACCCCCCCCCCCTTACCCCAGAAGGATACCTTCTCCTCCTGGGTATAGATCCAGCACCCCCCGGCATCACCGATCCATCCAATTGGCAGCACCTAGGCTGGATCCTGTGGCCTGATCGGCAGCCATCTTGCTACACCCAGCAACAAGGGCACCTCTCATCCCCACTCAACTCCCTCCTCAACACAAACAGAACTTGATCCAGGGTTCACCCGATCGCCTCTCAAGGGGTCAGAAAGAATTTTTTTTGCCCCTGCCGCAGCATATTGGCACAGCACGGCCAGGGTCTTTTTTCAGCCGTTTACCCCAGCCTAAGCACATCTCATGTGCTTTGATCAACACAAGATCGGCAGTAAAACACTGACTGGAAATCCGTAATTTCATTCTACAATACGATCTAGACTGCCTCTTTATTACAGAGAGCTGGCTCACAGCCGACTGTAACACCATACTAGGAGAACTGGTGCCAGAAAACTACCGTATTATAACGGAAAACAGAATAGGGCAAAGAGGAGGAGGACTGGCGGTGATCCACAGGAATCACCTTGCGATCACTAAACCAGTCCTTCAAAACCATCTTCCATTCATGGAAACCCTTACTCTGCAACTGCAAACAAATCCCCAGGAGACCGTCCACATTCTTCTCTGCTATAGGCCACCTGGCCCAAAATCGCAGCTGCTACCATCATTGACGGACTTTATATCCACCTATACCCTTAACAGCAAACACCTTTTGCTGCTCGGGGACTTCAACCTCTCGGCCAACTCCCCACAAGACCCCGTTGCCGACGCCTGCATCGACCACCTGGAAGGACTAGGGCTTCAGCAACTAGTATGTGGGCCCACACATGCTTCAGGTCACACACACAATGTTATTTTCAGACAAGATCTGGAAATGAAAATTTTGAAAAATTAACACGCCAAGTGTATGAATCAACCGGAAACAACATGGACACTGAAGTAAATAAAAACCATGCAACAACCAACTATATGTATCTATCCTTTACTGTAACTTGTAAGACCTATATATAAGCTATTGCATCTGTATTAACATGCATGAGTCCTGTATCTGCTACTGTATAGTAGGCCAAAGTGTGCTCTAGGCCTGAGGCTAAGCATTAGTCAATGAGACAGACACCTTTGAAATCAAACAATTATATTTATTCTAACAAAAAGTGTCCACTGTATAATAAACAATGATGTAACATAGAATGCCTATTGCACAATATATAAGCACTAACAACAATCTCTATAACCTAATACAATTTTGGCAAATAAGATAGAAAGATACTTAAGCTTGGTCTTCTCTGGCTGGGTCCTGATGGAAAAAGGAAACTTTTAGCCTCTGCTACTCAGTTTTGTCCATTCACATTTCAATCACACACATCCCTTACTGCCCCCTTCTTCCGATCCAACCAATCCCGGCACTTCGTATCTAACTCCTTCTTCCTGGTTGTTATGCCATACCTAGCCTCTGGGGGGCGATCTTGACCATACCACAATCACTTCCTTTGATTCTTGTAATCATGTTGCCCTAATCAATGTCCTTTTGTTTGTTTGTTTGTGGAGACTGCCCAACAGCTGTCCGGTTTCCTGGACCCATTGAAGTCTCGTGCAAGGAGTGTGAGATTGCCTTCCTGCTCTTCTTTGAAGCTTCCAGCCTTTGTTATGTAAATTCTGACATGCTACACAGCTCCTAACTGTAAAGTCCAGACATAGATTCTAAGCCATTTTTTGCTTCTCCAACAGACACCCCCGCCCATTCTGGGCCAAACCATCAGCCCTAGCGCCAAAGTCAAAAGTCTCGGGGTCATCTTCGACTCCTATATGACAATGGACGCACAAATAGGGTCAGTAGTCAGCGGATCTCACCATCTGCTGCGCCTACTACGCAGACTTATTCCTTTTATCCCCAAAGAGGACATTGCGGTCGTGGTGGGAACAATTGTAAACTCCAGACTGGACTATGCAAATGCCCTCCACCTCGGACTCCCCAAGTGCCAAATCGCTCGTCTGCAAGTCGTTCAAAACACGGCCGCCAGACTCGTGACTGGGAAAAAACCCTGGGAAGCAATCTCACCTTCACTGAGATCCCTTCACTGGTTACCAGTAAATGACAGAATCGCCTTTAAAGCGCTCGGTCGAATGCATAGATGTATTCATGGGAAGGCCCCCCATTATCTATGCGAAAAAATAAAAGCTCACAACCCCAATCGCGTTCTGCGATCCACCAATCAAAATCTACTCCAGATACCGAAAGCCAAATACAAGTCCAAAGGAGAAAGAAGATTTGCGGTCCAAGGTCCCAGACTATGGAACACTTTACCAACCAGCATTCGGTTGGAGGAGAACCACTCAACATTCAGGAGAAAGACCAAGACTCATCTCTTTTGATATCAAAGGAGACAGGAACACCAAGCGCCCAGAGGCGATTTAGTTCGCATGTGCCTCGCTATATAAGTTTTTCATTCATTCAGGGGTGAATTCAGAGGTGATAGTACCCGTTCTTCAGGGGGGAGGGTAGTGAGGGGTGGATTCAGAAGTGATAGTACCCGTTCTTCAGGGGGGAAGGGTAGTGAGGGGTGAATTCAGAGGTGATGGTACCCGTTCTTCAGGGGGGGGTGGGTAGTGAGGGGTGGATTCAGAAGTGATAGTACCCGTTCTTCAGGGGGGGTAGTGAGGGGTGGATTCAGAGGTGACAGTACCCGTTCTTTGGGGGGGGGTAGTGAGGGGTGGATTCAGAAGTGATAGTACCCGTTCTTCAGGGGGGGGAGGGTAGTGAGGGGTGGATTCAGAAGTGATAGTACCCGTTCTTCAGGGGGGGGAGGGTAGTGAGGGGTGGATTCAGAAGTGATAGTACCCGTTCTTCAGGGGGGAAGGGTAGTGAGGGGTGAATTCAGAGGTGATGGTACCCGTTCTTCAGGGGGGGTGGGTAGTGAGGGGTGGATTCAGAAGTGATAGTACCCGTTCTTCAGGGGGGGTAGTGAGGGATGGATTCAGAGGTGACAGTACCCGTTCTTTGGGGGGGGGTAGTGAGGGGTGGATTCAGAGGTGATAGTACCCATTCTTCAGGGGGGGGGGGAAGGTGTCGAGGGCGAGGGGTGGACTAGGCAGGGGAAAGTACGGCATTCAGGGCAAGGCTGCATGTTTGTTAGTGATCGGGGAGGACGCAATCCAACGCACAGCAAATACTTCATGTGTAAGATTTACACCAGGTGTCCAATAGGGTCGGACTTGTCTGAAAATCCTTCTCAGCATTGCTTGTCCTTATACTGCAGCTCCGGAGACCCAATATACAGAAGATACGCTATTGATTTATATATGTATTATACACACATCACTGCCCCACCCCCCCAAAGTCCCTCACTCACATTCATATATACACGTACAAGGGCCAAGTAACCTACCAACATTTTATTGGAGTGTGGGAAGAAATTGGGGTACATGATGGAGATCAGGGTACACGGAGGAGATCGGGGTACACGGAGTAAAGCCATGCAGGTACGGGGGGGGGGGGGGGGCGGGGGATACAAAACTCCATGAAGGTTGTGATTTTAACGACCCCTGCCGAGAGCCCACCACAGACTCTCATCCGGGTTCAGACAATTCCATTGTGTCCGTGTGACCGAGTCATTGTATGGTGATGTCCAGATACGTTCTCTCCATGACCTCTTAGGTCACTGCTGATGTTATGACCACCGGTCTTTGATGGTGATGAAGATCGGATTCATCGTTCCCAGTGATAGGCATAGCCGTGTTCTCGAGCTCCTCACCCCCTTCTTTGTACCAAGCTTTAGGATGTTAGGCTTGGATAAGTGTTTTTCCTGATGTGTGCTGGGGATTTTGTATCTCTTATACTTTTAAATAATAAAAAGAATTTGCAAAAAACAATCCAACAGCCCCAGTGCTGCCAGGCGGAAGTGCTTACCACTCAGCTACTGTACACCAGCTCTATCCCCTAAGCTGAACTATACAGAATTCAAAACATAAAAGACAACCCAACAGTTTTCCACAATTAAACTAAAATGTTACTATGACATTAAGGGACTAGAATGAGATCACATGATGTCAGTGAAGAAGAACAGATGATGGAATGGGGTCACAGGAGACGGTGAAGAAGGGCAGATGATGGAATGGGGTCACACGAGATGGTGAAGAAGGGCAGATGATGGAATGGGGTCACACGAGATGGTGAAGAAGGGCAGATGATGAAATGGGGTCACACGAGTCGGTGAAGAAGGGCAGATGATGGAATGGGGTCACACAAGTCGGCGAAGAAGGGCAGATGATGGAATGGGGTCACACGAGATGGTGAAGAAGGGCTGATGATGAAATGGGGTCACACGAGTCGGTGAAGAAGGGCAGATGATGGAATGGGGTCACACGAGTCGGTGAAGAAGGGCAGATGATGGAATGGGGTCACACGAGTCATGAAAAAGGGCAGATGATGGAATGGGGTCACACGAGTCGTGAAAAAGGACAGATAATGGAATGGGGTCACACGAGTCAGTGAAGAAGGGCAGATGTTGGAATGGGGTCACACGAGTCGGTGAAGAAGGGCAGATGATGGAATGGGGTCACACGAGTCGGTGAAGAAGGGCAGATGATGGAATGGGGGTCACACGAGTCGGTGAAGAAGGGCAGATGATGGAATGGGGGTCACACGAGTCGGTGAAGAAGGGCAGATGATGGAATGGGGTTACACGAGTCGGTGAAGAAGGGCAGTTGATGGAATGGGGTTACACGAGTCAGTAAAGAAGGGCAGAAGATGGAATGGGGTCACACGAGTCAGTAAAAAAGGGCAGATGATGGAATGGGGTCACACGAGTCGGTGAAGAAGGGCAGATGATGGAATGGGGTCACACGAGTCGGCGAAGAAGGGCAGATGATGGAATGGGGTCACACGAGTCGCCGAAGAAGGGCAGATGATGGAATGAGGTCACACAAGTCGGTAAGGAAGGGCAGATGATGGAATGTGGTCACAGGAGCCGGCGAAGTAGGGCAGATGATGGAATGGGCTCACACGAGGCGGTGAAGAAGGGCAGATGATGGAATGGGGGTCACACGAGTCGGTGAAGAAGGGCAGATGATGGAATGGGGGTCACACGAGTCGGTGAAGAAGGGCAGATGATGGAATGGGGTTACACGAGTCGGTGAAGAAGGGCAGTTGATGGAATGGGGTTACACGAGTCAGTAAAGAAGGGCAGAAGATGGAATGGGGTCACACGAGTCAGTAAAAAAGGGCAGATGATGGAATGGGGTCACACAAGTCGGTGAAGAAGGGCAGATGATGGAATGGGGTCACACGAGTCGGCGAAGAAGGGCAGATGATGGAATGGGGTCACACGAGTCGCCGAAGAAGGGCAGATGATGGAATGAGGTCACACAAGTCGGTAAGGAAGGGCAGATGATGGAATGGGCTCACACGAGGCGGTGAAGAAGGGCAGATGATGGAATGAGGTCACACGAGTCGGTGAAGAAGGGCAGATGATGGAATTGGGTCACACAAGTCGATGAAGAAGGGCAGATGATGGAATGGGGTCACACGAGTCGGTGAAGAAGGGCAGGTGATGGAATGATGTCAGTGAAGAAGGGCAGATGATGGAATGGGGTCACACAAGTCGGTGAAGAAGGGCAGACGATAGAATGAAGCCGGTGTTGGCTGCAGGAAAAGTCTTGCCTTCTTCCCTTCCCTCCCAATAGACTTGCTAACTGGATGAAGATGGAACCCTGGCACTCATATGGCATTCCACACCAGGCTCCACTCACAGCTGGGCTCAGCTCTGCTCCACTATGCTCTGTCACTATGGAAGCATATTTTGGGGCAAACGTTGGAGCAAGATAAGCCCAAGTCTCCCAGAGTCTCTTTTACTGGTTCCCACATTAAAAGCTTGATCTTTCACACGTCAAACATTCTTGTTTATTCATTTGGATTTGTGTAGGGAACAAGACCACCATAATCACCATGACCAGCAAAAGCAGCAAGACCCCCTATGACTCCCCATGACCAACATAAACATCATGACCAGCAGAAGGACCACCATGGTCACCAGGACCAGCATTACCAGCATGACCCCCCATGACCACCATTACTACCAAGACCCCCCATGACTCCCCATGACCACCAGGACCAGCATGACCACCATTACTAACCAAGACCCAATGAATCCCCATGACCACCAGGACAGCATGACCACCATGACCCCCCCATGAACACCATTACTACCAAGACCCCATGACTCCCCATGACCACCAGGGCCAGCATGACCACCAAGACCCCAAATTACATCATTTTCGGAATTCCCCATAAAATTGCATCCTGAGGCCCTTGTAACGGCTACCCAAGTAGGGAGAGGGTATCAGCCGTTGGAGACGTCCTTTTCCCCGGCAAGTTGTTGTATGCAAGTAAGGCCGGTATAATCCCATCCACGAGATCCAGAGGGAGAGTCAGGTTCAGGTGTAAAGAGAGCAGAAAAATAATCCCATCGAATGCCCTTTCAAGAACGAGACGGGGCTACGTTTTGAAGGGTCAAGTAGACTGAGTGCTGGAACACCCAGCCTGGTTTTTATTACAGTTGAGTACAAACAGAAAACACCCCGGGGGAGACATAAAATCACCAATCATATACATGGTACCACCCCCACGTCCCCTCCCCTCAGATAAATAAACACTTAACATAATTAACGCATACAGTATTCTACCCCAGTTCTGGGTGTTTTCCCCCGAAAACAGGGAGTACAGCTTTGAATCTCTCATTCAGGGGAACAACATGTCCAAATATCAGTCTATTCAGATAAACGGTTCGGGAGTTATGGGGTTCCAAAGTTTTGAATAGCATGACTAAGTGTATTGAGACAGAACCCCCCAGGGGGTAATTACTACAATGAAGCAATCAGAACAACAATTAACATGAGTCAATTATCTAATCATGTAGCCTGACAAGGTGATTAGGCGTCTCGTCTGCCATTCCCCCACTATACAATACACAATCTCTTAAGGGTAAACACAGGTCTTTCACACACACACAATAGATCAATTAACCTTTGGGAATAGAGAGGTGCATTAGCATACCCAAGGAGAGGTTTTAGGAACCAGGCTGATTTAGTTCCAATCCACATCTAGACAGACAGAGGACATTTACACCTCATAATATCCCAAGGCATCCTGCAATATGTCCTATCCACAATGTCTCCTCTTATGTAATACATGATGTATGATTTCACGGTCCATTCGTGGGTAGTGGTAAATCCCATTGTAACACGTCATTCGGTTCTTTGTATGTCCCACTGCATGATTATTATAGATGTACAGGCAGAATACATAGTTCCGTTACAGCCCTGAATGAAAATTAGTACCATCAAGGGTCAAATATCAGCTCTATTAGTCTTTTATTAGAGACCGCTGGCATCTCATTCCCTAGTGAGGGCTTTCATTCAGGGGGTACTGCGGAACAATCCGCCAGTCAAGTCTCCATTGTGCCCATGGGACTTGAACTTAGTATTATCAGTCTTGCAAAACCAACCTTTTGAACCTATCCACCATATTTCTCTGATTCTTTTTAGCAGAAAATTGTCCTTTTTGATTGCTATTTCTTCTGCTAGGAGAGTATCAGAGCCTTATTTAATTTGTCACAAAGACAAAATTGTTCTACACCCTCATCCTACCTTTCAAAAGGTGGTGACGGCGTTTCGTTTAAATCAAGACATTGTTTTGCCTTCCTTTTTTCCGGATCCGCGGACAGTGGAGGAAAAGTTATTGCACTCTTTAGATGTAGTGAGACCAGTAAAAGTTTATCTGCAAACAACTGCTCAGATACGTAAAACAGAGGTTTTGTTTATTGTGCCAGATGGTCCCAAGAAGGGCCAGCCGGCATCAAAATCCCCCATTGCTAGATGGATTTGACAAGTAATTATTCAAGCTTCTGGTTTAAGAAGTAAAGTTCCTCCTTTTCCTGTTAAGGCGCACCCGACCAGGGCAATAAGTGCTTCATGGGCAGAGCATCACCAGGCTTCGATGGCTCAGATCTGTAAAGCTGCAACTTGGTCTTCAGTCCACACATTCACCAAATTCTTTTAAATAGATGTAAGAGGACATGAGGATTCTACCATCGGGCGTAGTGTGCTGCAGGCAGCGGTCTACGGCTTCTTGTCCATTGGCTGCCTGATTGATCTGTGTATCCCCCCCTTCATATGGAGCATTGGTCTGGGACGTCCCACTATGTAATGATTAAGGCTCTGCGTCCCGTGGTGTACGATAAAAAAAAGTAGGATTTTTAATAACGACTTATCTGTAAAATCCATTTCTTGGAGTTCACCACGGGACACAGAGGTCCCACCCCTTCTATGGGATCCTTATGCTCCATTCACATATAGGCGTTTTTACGCCCGACGCCGCATACGTCAGAGGGGAAATGTAACATTCCCCTCTATGGAGAGGGTTCACATCTCCACGCCGAACGCCGAAACGCTGGACGCCTGAAGCTCAAACAAGTCCCGCACCCTTTTTTTCCGGCGGCTTTGGCGTTCGGCATCGGAGATAGTGGACCTCTCCAAAAAGGGGGTTAAAAACGAGGCGTTTTGTAGCCGCAAATCGCGGTACAAAACGCCTCTCATTTGTCGCCGCAATTCGCGGGTCAGGACGTGCAATGTAGGTGTGAATGCAGCTTTACTGCTTTGCTACAAAAACTGAGGTACTTCCTGTATGGGAGGGGTTATATGGACGGGGAACTTGTTCTCATTGGTTGTGCCAGTGTCCAATCACCTCTGGTGACTCATACAACCCACTATGTAATGACTAAGGCTCTGTGTCCCGTGGTGTACTCCAAGAAAAGGATTTTACAGGTAAAAATCCTACTTTTGTCTATAAGGCCCCCCCCCTCCCCCGCCCTGACCTATTAATCTCTCTGTGAAATTCCATCGCACAGAACAGGTTAGTGGAAGCCTGTTTTTATTTTAGGAAATACAACTGCTTGAGTCATAAAGGAAAGAAATAAAAAACTGACCGGGGTTCTAGGGTTCTAGACTTGGTGCCAACCCAACTCTGCAATGACCCATTTCCAGCTCTTATCAGACTTGTCATAAGAAAATAACGCTTTGTCTTCTACCGATTGTATCAATATGTACAAGAACATTTTAGATTCCATAATAAATTATTATTTTATTTTTTATTTAAAAACTATAATCATGATAATTATCTGAGGTCATCTTATTGGTCCGAGTTGTTTTATCCTTTCTTGTATGAGGTCACCTTATTGGTCCGAGTTGTTTTATCCTTTCTTGTATGATGTCACCTTATTGGTCCGAGTTGTTTTATCCTTTCTTGTATGAGGTCACCTTATTGGTCCGAGTTGTTTTATCCTTTCTTGTATGAGGTCATCTTATTGGTCCGAGTTGTTTTATCCTTTCTTGTATGAGGTCACCTTATTGGTCCGAGTTGTTTTATCCTTTCTTGTATGATGTCACCTTATTGGTCCGAGTTGTTTTATCCTTTCTTGTATGAGGTCATCTTATTGGTCCGAGTTGTTTTATCCTTTCTTGTATGATGTCACCTTATTGGTCCGAGTCGTTTTATCCTTTCTTGTATGAGGTCATCTTATTGGTCCGAGTTGTTTTATCCTTTCTTGTATGAGGTCATCTTATTGGTCCGAGTTGTTTTATCCTTTCTTGTATGATGTCACCTTATTGGTCCGAGTTGTTTTATCCTTTCTTGTATGAGGTCATCTTATTGGTCCGAGTTGTTTTATCCTTTCTTGTATGATGTCACCTTATTGGTCCGAGTCGTTTTATCCTTTCTTGTATGAGGTCATCTTATTGGTCCGAGTTGTTTTATCCTTTCTTGTATGAGGTCATCTTATTGGTCCGAGTTGTTTTACCCTTTCTTGTATGAGGTCATCTTATTGGTCCGAGTTGTTTTATCCTTTCTTGTATGAGGTCATCTTATTGGTCCGAGTTGTTTTATCCTTTCTTGTATGATGTCACCTTATTGGTCCGAGTCGTTTTATCCTTTCTTGTATGAGGTCATCTTATTGGTCCGAGTTGTTTTATCCTTTCTTGTATGAGGTCACCTTATTGGTCCGAGTTGTTTTATCCTTTCTTGTATGAGGTCACCTTATTGGTCCGAGTTGTTTTATCCTTTCTTGTATGAGGTCATCTTATTGGTCCGAGTTGTTTTATCCTTTCTTGTATGAGGTCACCTTATTGGTCCGAGTTGTTTTATCCTTTCTTGTATGAGGTCATCTTATTGGTCCGAGTTGTTTTATCCTTTCTTGTATGAGGTCACCTTATTGGTCCGAGTTGTTTTATCCTTTCTTGTATGAGGTCACCTTATTGGTCCGAGTTGTTTTACCCTTTCTTGTATGAGGTCATCTTATTGGTCCGAGTTGTTTTACCCTTTCTTGTATGAGGTCACCTTATTGGTCCGAGTTGTTTTATCCTTTCTTGTATGAGGTCACCTTATTGGTCCGAGTTGTTTTACCCTTTCTTGTATGAGGTCATCTTATTGGTCCGAGTTGTTTTACCCTTTCTTGTATGAGGTCACCTTATTGGTCCGAGTTGTTTTACCCTTTCTTGTATGAGGTCACCTTATTGGTCCGAGTTGTTTTATCCTTTCTTGTATGAGGTCACCTTATTGGTCCGAGTTGTTTTATCCTTTCTTGTATGAGGTCACCTTATTGGTCCGAGTTGTTTTATCCTTTCTTGTATGAGGTCACCTTATTGGTCCGAGTTGTTTTACCCTTTCTTGTATGAGGTCATCTTATTGGTCCGAGTTGTTTTATCCTTTCTTGTATGAGGTCACCTTATTGGTCCGAGTTGTTTTATCCTTTCTTGTATGAGGTCACCTTATTGGTCTGAGTTGTTTTATCCTTTCTTGTATGAGGTCATCTTATTGGTCCGAGTTGTTTTATCCTTTCTTGTATGAGGTCATCTTATTGGTCCGAGTTGTTTTATCCTTTCTTGTATGATGTCACCTTATTGGTCCGAGTCGTTTTATCCTTTCTTGTATGAGGTCACCTTATTGGTCCGAGTTGTTTTATCCTTTCTTGTATGAGGTCATCTTATTGGTCCGAGTTGTTTTATCCTTTCTTGTATGAGGTCATCTTATTGGTCCGAGTCGTTTTATCCTTTCTTGTATGAGGTCATCTTATTGGTCCGAGTCGTTTTATCCTTTCTTGTATGATGTCACCTTATTGGTCCGAGTTGTTTTATCCTTTCTTGTATGAGGTCATCTTATTGGTCCGAGTTGTTTTATCCTTTCTTGTATGATGTCATCTTATTGGTCCGAGTTGTTTTATCCTTTCTTGTATGAGGTCATCTTATTGGTCCGAGTTGTTTTATCCTTTCTTGTATGATGTCATCTTATTGGTCCGAGTTGTTTTATCCTTTCTTGTATGAGGTCATCTTATTGGTCCGAGTTGTTTTATCCTTTCTTGTATGATGTCATCTTATTGGTCCGAGTTGTTTTATCCTTTCTTGTATGAGGTCATCTTATTGGTCCGAGTTGTTTTATCCTTTCTTGTATGATGTCATCTTATTGGTCCGAGTTGTTTTATCCTTTCTTGTATGAGGTCATCTTATTGGTCCGAGTTATTTTATCCTTTCTTGTATGAGGTCACCTTATTGGTCCGAGTTGTTTTATCCTTTCTTGTATGAGGTCACCTTATTGGTCCGAGTTGTTTTATCCTTTCTTGTATGAGGTCATCTTCTCAGTACTTCTTAGATTCTCCCTAAACTTGTTTTAGTTAAACTACTTTTTAGTTTATTTCAGAATTACAACTCAATATTGTTACCATTCATGTGATCTTTTCTTTTGTTGCCATCATTTGTACTTTTTTATGCTAATTGTTAAAGTTCAATAAACAAACTTAACAAGAAAAAAGGGATTTTTAAATACAGCTTACCTGTAAAATCCTTTTCTTGGAGTACATCACGGGACACAGAGCGGCATATTCATTACTATGTGGGTTATATGGAGTACCTTCAGGTGTGGACACTGGCAATCTTCAAACAGGAAGTCCCCTCCCTATATAACCCCCTCCCCTAGAGGGAGTCCCTCAGTTTTGTAGCAAGCAGTATGCCTCCCAAAATGGTCACCCAAAAGAGGGGTGGGAGCTCTGTGTCCCGTGATGTACTCCAAGAAAAGGATTTTACAGGTAAGCTGTATTTAAAAATCCCTTTTTCTTTCTCGTACATCACGGGACACAGAGCGGCATATTCATTACTATGTGGGATGTCCGAAAGCAATGCTTTAATGAGGGGAGGGAGACATCTTCCAAAGAAGGATTCAATTTAGAGATAAACTCAAATCATAATAATTCCAACTTAGTCAAGAAAAAACTTTTTTTTTTTTTTTTTTTTTTTTTTATTTATATCCAAGGGTGTTTTCTGATCCCGAGGATTTCAAACTGCAGCCTGTAGTACTGCCTGTCCAAAGGCAGAATCCGCATTCCTTCTCACGTCTAGTTGATAAAACCTTGTAAACGTGTGGACTGATGACCATGTTGCTGCCTTGCATATCTGAGCCATAGAGATCTGATGGTGTGCTGCCCAAGAGGCGCCCATGGCCCTGGTAGAATGGGCCTTCACCGACAACGGAGGAGGCAACCTCTTCAACCCGTAGGCTTGAATGATTAATTGTCTAATCCATCTTGAGATGGTGGATTTTGCAGCTGCCTGCCCCTTCTTGGGGCCATCTGGTAGAACGAATAACACATCTGTTTTCCGGATCTTTTCTGTAGCTTTAAGATAGGCCTTCATGGCCCGGACAATATCCAAGGTATGCAGCAACCCCTCCTTTCTAGATGTAGGTTTTGGAAAGAAGGATGGAAGTACCAAATCCTGGTTTAAGTGAAATTTGGATATAACCTTTGGTAGAAAGGAAGGATGGGGCCGGAGAACTGCCCTGTCCTTATGCAGAACAAGATATGGTTCCTTACACGATAAGGCTGCTAATTCTGACACTCTCCTGGCCGAAACTATGGCGACCAAGAAAACCAATTTTCTTGTCAGTAAGAGTAAAGGAATCTCAGCCAGAGGCTCAAAAGGCTGTTTCTGTAGAGTGGACAGGACAAGATTTAAGTCCCAAGGACAAACTGGTGACTTGACAGGAGGATTAATACGCAAGACCCCCTGTAAGAAGGTCTTTACCAGCGAGTGGGTGGCCAGCGGCCTCTGAAACCACACTGACAGAGCTGAGATCTGTCCTTTGATTGTGCTTAGTGCCAGGCCTTTATCCACTCCTAGCTGGAGAAAACTTAACACCCTATCAATAGTATATTTGCGGCAATTCCATCTTTTGGATTCACACCAGCCTATATAATTCCTCCACACCCTGTAATAAATTACCCTGGAGACCGGCTTTCTAGCCTTAATCAGGGTAGGGATTACCTGCCTAGACAGACCCCTACCCCTGAGAATCAGGGATTCAGCCTCCAGGCCGTCAAATTTAGACGCTGTAATGTAGGGTGGAGGATCGGACCTTGTGACAGTAGGTCTGGTTGTAGAGGAAGAGTCCAAGGGTCTCCCACTGCCATATTCAGGACTAGCGAGTACCAAGCCCTCCGGGGCCAAGCTGGAGCTATTAGAATGACTGGCTTGTGCTCCACTCTGATCCTGCGCAACAGGCGGGGGAGTAACTGTAGTGGAGGAAATGCATATAGAAGTTTGAATTGATGCCAAGGGCACACCAACGCATCGGTTCCGCAGGCCATCGGATCCCTCGCTCGCGACACGAACCTGTCTAGTTTCTTGTTGAACCTGGATGCCATTATATCTACGTCTGGCGTTCCCCACCTCTGGCAGATTGTCTGAAAGACCTGGGGATGCAGAGACCACTCCCCTGGCAACAGACTCTGGCGACTTAAGAAGTCTGCCTGCAGGTTGTCCATTCCTGGAATGAATATCGCTGAAATGCAGGGTACATGAGCCTCTGCCCATTGAAAAATCAAGTTCACTTCCCTTTGAGCGGCCTGGCTCCTGGTTCCCCCTTGGTGGTTTATGTATGCCACCGCCGTGGCATTGTCTGACTGGATTCTCACCGGGAACCCCTTTAATCTGGAGGTCCACGCCAACAGGGCTAGGCGAGCCGCTCTGATTTCCAAGATATTGATGGAGAGCTGCCTCTCTGCTTTCACCCAAGTTCCCTGGCGGGAGAACCCCTCGAAGACCGCCCCCCAGCCTGCCAGGCTGGCGTCTGTGGTAACTACCTTCCAGACAACAGGGCTGAAGGATCTTCCCTTTAGAAGGTTCTGAGGGTTCAACCACCAGGCCAGGCTTTGTCGGACCCTTGATGATAGCGTCAAAGGGGACTCTAAGGCATGTGCCCTCTTGCCCCAGGTTGCTAAAATGGCTGCCTGTAGGACGCGAGTGTGGATCTGAGCGTATGGTACTGCCTCGAATGTGGCCACTAGCTTGCCTAGTAATCGCATACACAGGCGAATAGTTGGTCTTCTCTTGTTTATAACCAACTGAACCAACCCCTTGATCGCCTTGATCTTTACAAGGGGCAGGAACACCTTTTGATGTTCTGTGTCTAACCTCATGCCGAGGTATTCCAACTGCTTTGTAGGCTGGAATGCTGACTTTCCCTGGTTTAGGACCCAGCCGAATTCTTCGAGGTACCGAACCGTGAGGTTTACTGCCTTCTGCAGACCCGTCCGTGAATGATCTATAATTAAAAGGTCGTCCAAGTATGCTAGGACTGTGACTCCTTGGATTCTTAAATTGGCCAGAACTGGGGCTAGGATCTTCGTGAATACCCGGGGGGCCGTGGCCAGCCCGAAAGGGAGCGCCCTGAATTGGAAGTGTCGCTGCCCGACCGCGAAGCGTAAAAACCTTTGATGCGACTGACAGATTGGTACATGAAGGTAAGCATCTTTTATGTCTATGGAGGCCAGAAAATCGTTCTTCTGAAGCGCGGCGGCTGCTGACCGGATGGATTCCATCCGGAAGGACCGCACCCTTAGATAACCGTTTAACCTCTTTAGGTCCAAAATTGGCCTGACATCGCCGTTGGGCTTTGGTATGACAAAGAGATTGGAATAGAAACCTAGGCCTTGCTCTTGGGCTGGCACTTCTAAAATTACGTCCTGGCAAAGCAGGTGATCCAAGGCTGCCAGCATTGAGGCCTTCCTTGCTGGATCCCTTGGTAGCCTTGATTCTTGAAAATGAGGCGGAGGATACCTCAGAAAATTCCCGTCTGTAACCTGTGGTTACAGATGCCCGGACCCATTTGTCGGGGATCTTGGCTTCCCAAACTTCTGAGAAGAGACGAAGCCTTCCCCCCACCCGTGAGAGTGGGGGCGCCCCTTCATAAGGCAGACTTAGGGGCTGCCTTTGACGGCTTGCGATACCACGGCTTCTTACCCCCAGGGGTTTGTCCCTGCGATCTACTGTTACCGTTGGATCGCGCAGGCGGCCGTCGATACTGCCTGGAATTAGAGGGCCCCGAGACAGGAAAAAGCTGCCTTTTAAATGTAGGAGCCCGGAATGTCTTTTTGACCGGTAAAAGGGTACTCTTGCCATTTGAAATAGTCTGAATATATTTATCCAGATCCTCTCCGAAGAGTCGCCCTCCATGGAAGGGAAATCCTGCCAGAAGCTTTTTGCATGGGGGTTCTGCCGCCCAGTTCTTCAACCATAAGAGCCTTCTCATGTGTACCAAACATAGTGATAAACGAGAAGCCTGCTGGATGGAATCTTTTATAGCATCTACCGCAAAACACAGAACTCTGGGAATGTCAGCAAACTCTTCTGCTTGTTGGGTAGGCATGTCTTTTAACATCTCTTTTGTCTGGTCTTTTAATGCCTGACAAACTCCAATTGCAGCTACCGCTGGCTGCACCACTGCTCCTGCCGTAGCAAAGGATGCTTTTAAAAGTGTTTCTAATCTTTTATCAACCGGATCTCTAAACATATGTATATTTTCCACCGGGCAAGTTAGTGATTTATTCACACATGAGATGGCTGCATCCACTACTGGGAGCTTCCATCTCTTGGAGAATTTTTCCTCCATGGGATAAATGACCGCAAATCTTTTCGGTGGCAGAAAAACCCTGTCCGGCCGTACCCAATCCCGAAAGATCAATTCCTCCAAGAGAGGATGGACCGGAAAAACTGCGTTGCTTAACGGGGCTCTCAAAGAGCCCAGAGAGGATACCGGAGGAACCTGAGGTTCTGGTAATGGCAAACTAAATGCCGAGCGGACCATGTCCGTCAAAGACTGTACCCACAGTCTTTCCGTCTGGGAGTCTGAAAATGGTTCCTCAGAGGTAGACCCCTCTCCGGAGAGAGAATCTCAGCATCTGAGGATACACTCCCTGGTGATGGGGATCTAACCCGTTTCTTACCAGGAATAGCTCTAGCGATCAATGCTGCTATTCTCTCTTCTAGCCCCCCTAGGGATACGGCTAGCATCTCCTCTGTGATAAACACAGGGCTGGGCTGATCTGGGCCAGCCTCCGCACCAGATCCCCCTAATGGCTCATCCAAGGCGCTTCTTAAATTAATAAGCTGCGGGGAAAGAATCGGCATATCAGAATCAGAAAGGGAACCCTTTTGTTTTTTGGTCTTTTTTGTACCCTTTGACCCCGAACCCTTGGAAGCCATAATACAAAATCGAGGGACTCCGCCCACACAACAGACTGTAGTGGCCAGGAGTACAATTCCAGAGTTTAGGGGAAAGTAGATTACTAGTGTCCCCACAAACTGATGGGCCCGTATGTTGGTCTTTTTTTTTTTTTTTTTTTTTTTTTTTTTTTTTAAATAATTATATATTTTCTATGACCATACACAATGCCCCTAACTTAAGTTTGCCAGCCTCCAACCTGCTGTCAAATAAGGGGGATTCTTTGGCTTAACAATAGACATTGGGACAAAGTCCACATGTACTACCCCTTTTCCGCCACCGGGAGTCACTGTTCTGCCGCCCTGCGTCCTCTCTTGAAACAATCAGCCACAGACTGAGCCCTGACAAGGCCTGCTGTCTATAACAGCAGAAGGGCGCGCCCCTGTATGACGCCGCAGGCCCGCCCCCCCCCCCCCTCCTGTCTGGATGGCGCGAAAATTCGTCAATAAGACGCGCGCGTGCACGCGCGCGCGCGCGCGTACCCGGAAACAGGAAGAACATGGAGGAGCCGCGCTGCTGGAGATCCATGGCGCAGAAACGGCGGCAGATTCAAAACTCCCGGCCAGGTAGGACTCTTTTAAGGCCCCTAAGGATCCTTTACTAGCCTCTAGGAAGCAACAGCAGGTTAGCTAGCAACACACTTTAGACAGGGGGGCCTAGTGATGGGGGGAGAAAGGGTGTCATCCTGTCTCTAAGACATAGTGATCACAGTTGCCCATGCAGAGCATACTCAGGCTATCCCCCCTTTTAGGTTACCCCGGGGAGCCTGCTGTCGAACCAAGTCCCGCAGGCTCCCCCTTACCTGCTCCATGCTGCAGGATGTTTGACCAGCAAACTGATCCAGTCTTCTCCCATCTCCGTGGGTAGCGTAGTAGACCTTCAGGCCCTGGGGTCCTATGAAGGTACCCACTGTCCTGGACCTATATAGCACCCTGGCAAAACAGGAACCTTATGGTTTTTGCAAACTCCAAGTCCTGGGCCCAGGGTCCAGCCTCCAAAGAGGAGCATTATAGGCAAAACCCCACGGTTTGGGGCCCGGGTACTGTCCACTTTGGCACTGAGGCTCCTTGGACAGATCCGGTTAGCCCGCCCTTAATCCCAAAGGATGTGGAGCAAAGCTATTCCGTGACCAACACCTAAGACACTGGCGAAAAAACTGAGGGACTCCCTCTAGGGGAGGGGGTTATATAGGGAGGGGACTTCCTGTTTGAAGATTGCCAGTGTCCACACCTGAAGGTACTCCATATAACCCACATAGTAATGAATATGCCGCTCTGTGTCCCGTGATGTACGAGAAAGAAATAACGATTTGTATCTCAGGTCTTATTATGAGCCGTCCCCTGGGGGGCACAACTATTATTGTACATTCTCATTATCTTCTCACACTCGGGATTTACCAACAAGATTTACAATCTCCCTGCGGGTGGAAAATCTTCATAAAATGAGCCGCAGACCTCCATCTGTCTGCAGCGCATTCAGCACCACCGCTTGACGAGCGTTCCCCAGATCTACACTCCCCCGTCTCTCCAGAAAACACAAAGATCAATCTTCTTCCTTCTCCAATCTCTACTGAAATCTTTATTTCTGCTTAGAAAATAAATGATAAGGAAACATAAATCTTATTTTATTGATGTTTTTAACTCATCTGGGGTGGAAAACACGCATTCTAAAAGCACTGTGTGTGTCAAATTAGGGGACAAGGGACAGCGCGATCACCCCATAACAGGAAGGGCCCGAACAACCTTCATGGCAGGATCACCAGGTAATAAAAGATGCAGATTTCTGATTGGATGATCACTGTGGCTATAGGATGGTGTAGAAAAAATAATAATATTTTTTTGGATAGCCGCACTCCACACAATCGGTGCCTTTATTGGTAAAATAAAAAACAGCACTACAGGCCACAGCAACAGACAGCTGACGCGTTTCACATTATTCCAGGACAGGACTTACCTTCCGAGTGTCCCTAATTCCATTCAAAGACTAGAAGAGCCAGGACAGGACTTACCTTCCGAGTGCCCTTAATTCCTACTAAAACTAGAAGAGCTAGGACAGGACCTACCTTCCGAGTGTCCCTAACTCCTAATAAGACTAGAAGAGCCAGGACAGGACTTACCTGCCGAGTGCCCCTAATTCCTTTCAAAGACTAGAAGAGCCAGGACAGGACCTACCTTCCGAGTGTCCCTAACTCCTACTAAGACTAGAAGAGCCAGGACAGGACTTACCTGCCGAGTGCCCCTAATTCCTTTCAAAGACTAGAAGAGCCAGGACAGGACCTACCTTCCGAGTGTCCCTAACTCCTACTAAGACTAGAAGAGCCAGGACAGGACTTACCTGCCGAGTGCCCCTAATTCCTACTAAGACTAGAAGAGCCAGGACAGGACCTACCTTCCGAGTGTCCCTAACTCCTACTAAGACTAGAAGAGCCAGGACAGGACTTACCTGCCGAGTGCCCCTAATTCCTACTAAGACTAGAAGAGCCAGGACAGGACTTACCTTCTGAATGTCCCTAATTCCTATTAAGATTAGAAGAGCCAGGACAGGACTTACCTGCCGAGTGTCCCTAATTCCTACTAAACTAGAAGAGCCAGGACAGGACCTACCTTCCGAGTGTCCCTAACTCCTACTAAGACTAGAAGAGCCAGGACAGGACTTACCTGCCGAGTGCCCCTAATTCCATTCTAAGACTAGAAGAGCCAGGACAGGACTTACCTGCCGAGTCTCCCTAATTCCTAATAAGACTAGAAGAGCCAGGACAGGACTTACCTGCCGAGTGTCCCTAATTTCTACTGTGACAGACCTACGAGACCCTTGCTCGCTCGGTTCCGCTCTCCCGACACTCCCTCTGCTGCTATTGGATCAGATTGCAACGTCTGATGGTTCGGCCATCCGATGCTCCGGGATCCGAACTACAGCTATGTGCCATTCAGAATCCATTAGAACAAACACCAGGCAGGGCTGTATGTAAGTTACCCCAGGAAACCCTTTTATTGGATGCACACAACACACTTTGATACAGCAGCTTAAACGCCCTGCCCCCAACAACCACTTTCCTATTGGTCAATTGTAAAGTACATTGTAGTTCTCAATTAGGTCCTCTTGGCAATGCAAACGAGGACTTCAAAAAGGGTCAGCAGGGATTGGTCCAATAGCTTGAATAGAAGGACTGCTATGTGTAATAAGACAGAAGCCCCAGGGGCAATCAATGTACACAAAGAGCCAGACACAGAACAATGGAGCCGTCTGGAGGGGGCGGGGTTCCCCTTAAGACTGGGCACCCCCCACTGTGTAACTGATTTCAAGGAGAAACACTTCTGCATTCCAAGGTCCATGACAATACTCCCCCTGGGAAACAGTCCAACAGCCACAGTGGGACCCCAAACAGGTCAACTCGAGGATGTTGGAAAAGTAGTCTTAAGGTTCCAGGTCTGTCTGGCGGGATAACCCATCCGCCTTTCTGTTTTGAGGCCCTGGCCCATAATCGGAAGGCAAGAGGCTCCCATTTATTCCTCTGTCCTGGCTAGGTCTGTCACACCTACTAAGACTAGAAGAGCCAGGACAGGACTTACCTTCCGAGCAGGGCCGGATTCCTGGCAAGGCCAGGCCTAGGGTGGCAGTGGGTGTAGGGGCAGCATCGCAGCAGGGGGGCAGAGCACAAGGAACTCGGCCCCGGGTGCCACACATTGGGGGGGTGTCAGTTGTGTATCTAATAGGAGTGCGGTCCATGCCTGGGTTGGGTGACACCACTTACTGAGGATGGGGAGAGCCCTGGCAGTTCCCTATGGCAGTTCTTTTTCTGTCAGACCACCCCCCCACACTGCGGCAGCAATGGTCTGGTCTGTGTTTTCCTCCTTGCTCCACCCACCACTGCTGCGCTGCTGAGCCAGGCCTATTACTATTCTCCGCCCGGGCGGTGCAGCTGCTACCGCACACTGTCTTCCGGACCGCCCCTAGCTGCTGCCCCAGCTTGTACCTGAGGCTGAGCCGGCCTCCATCCCTGCCAGTGTCCTTAGGGGAAGGCTGCCATGTCTCACACATGTGAAGGTGCTCCCTGCATGTTGGGCCTCTGTATGTGGCCACGCCGTGTAAAAGTCTCACACATGTGAAGGTGCTCCCTGCATGTTGGGCCTCTGTATGTGGCCACGCTGTGTAAAAGTCTCACACATGTGCGATTGCCATACTCAGGAGGAATAGCAGAATGTGTTTTGGGTTGTAATTTGTGGAATGCATATGCTGTGTGTGAGAAATAACCTGCCAATGACAATTATGTTAAAAAAAAAAATCTTGATTTTGCAAAAAATTGTGGGAAAAAAATGACAACTTCAAAAAAACTCACAATGCCTCGTTCTTAATACCTTGGAATGTTTTCTTTCCATAGAGGGGTCATTTGGGGGGTATTTGTACTTTTCTGGCATGTTAGGGTCTCAAGAAATGAGATCGGCCGTCAGTACTTCAGGTGTGATCAATTTTCAGATATTGGCACCATAGATTGTGGACTCTATAACTTTCACAAAGACCAAATAATATTCACCAATTCGTACTTATTTTTACAAAAGATTTGTAGCAGTATTAATTTTGCCCAAAATTTAGGAAGAAAAAAATACTAATTTGCTAAATTAAACGGAAACCAAGAATTTTTTTTTCTTTTTTACAGAATTTTCAGTCTTTTTTCTCTTATAGTGCAAAAAAAAAAAAAAAAAAACCCAACAGTGATTAAATATCACCAAAAGAAAGCTCGATTTGTGTGAAAAAAAAGGACAAAAATTTCATTTAGGTACAATGTTGTATGACTGAGTAATTGTCATTCAAAATGTGAAAGCACCGAAAGCTGAAAGGGGTTTAAGTGTCCCATGGTCAAGTGGTTAAGAGGCATTTTCTGCATTACAGAGTATTTTAAGTACAATTAAAGCCAGTTATGTCCTTGTGTGCGGAAATACGTTTTTATCGATCTTGTAGCAGTCATCGATCAAGGACGAGAATGGTGTGTGTGTGTGTGGGGGGGGGGGGGGGCATTGAAGGACCCGGCCTCGGGGCGACAAAGGAAGTAAATCCGGGCCTGCTTCCGAGTGTCCCTAATTCCATTCTAAGACTAGAAGAGCCAGGACAGGACTTACCTTCCGAGTGTCCCTAATTCCTACTAAGACTAGAAGAGCCAGGACAGGACTTACCTTCTGAGTGTCCCTAATTCCATTCTAAGACTAGAAGAGCCAGGACAGGACTTACCTTCCGAGTGTCCCTAATTCCTACTAAGACTAGAAGAGCCAGGACAGGACTTACCTTCCGAGTGCCCCTAATTCCATTCTAAGACTAGAAGAGCCAGGACAGGACTTACCTTCTGAGTGCCCCTAATTCCTACTAAGACTTCCGAGTGTCCCTAATTCCATTCTAAGACTAGAAGAGCCAGGACAGGACTTACCTTCCGAGTGTCCCTAATTCCTACTAAGACTTCCGAGTGCCCCTAATTCCATTCTAAGACTAGAAGAGCCAGGACAGGACTTACCTTCCGAGTGCCCCTAATTCCATTCTAAGACTAGAAGAGCCAGGACAGGACTTACCTTCTGAGTGCCCCTAATTCCTACTAAGACTAGAAGATCATTCGATTTAGGCAAAATGCTTAGGAGTCACCAGGAAGATGATATGAAGGTGTCTTCTGGGGGGGGGGGTCTTATTATGGGAGATCCGTTACTGTTTTCATTTTAAGTTTTCTTTTTACAGACAGATATATATATATATATATATATATATATATATATATTGTGACAGGAAGTCAGGTAAATCTATGCATGTTGTCATAGACGGGAGATATATTTCTGCCTTGTTTACACAATACACCAATTACTATTAGGCGTCGGCTGTAGAAATTGCCAGAGAGGTTTGGGGAGTTAGAAGCCTTCAGCTGTTCAAAATAAAGCAATTAAAGCCCCTATAAATAAAGCCTAAGGATGACGACTGATTGCTGCATCCTGGGAGCTTTGTGAGTGAAGGAGCAGTCACAAGCACTTCTGAAGAGGTGAGGTGCTGATAGATATTTCTGTGTGAGAAATATCCAAGAGACTTTTTCTGTTGTTTTCTGCTGTAGGACCAGCAGTGTCTGCCCAACAGTAGGCTGTGCCAGACTCAATAGGTAGGTTCCTGTGTTGGGAAGGTAGACGCCCCAAGTGGCAAGGGTTTACTTTATGTTTTGTTTATGCTGTTTTTATGCTTGCACGTGTATCCAGCAATATGGAAAAATAAACCACATCATTTGTTTTCAATCATCCTCAACTGCCTATTTGTACAGTTCAGCGTGTAGTGAACCCATCCAGGGGGTCACACACACCCGCTACCGAGTTAATCCCTCACAATATATATTTAAAAAAAACATTATAAATGGTGAATAATGATTGAGGATAATAAATGAATGGGAGAAACTAAACTGCCCGAAACTCCCCCCAAAAAATAGTCCAAATAAAAGTCCATGTTTTTTTTCCGGCCAAGTCATTGAAATGGAGATTTTGTACTTTCTCTGAAATCCTTCTGCTTATCCCGAATCTGAGGATCTGTGATCCTGTGACTGAAACTTCTCCCTCTCCCTGAAAGTCCTCGCCAGCCTCGCTCCCATTAATAAGAGGCAAGTCACAGAGATGAAGGTGTTTCTCATCCTTCTATCACGCAATGATTCGCAATCTCGCGACACCCCAATCTAAAAATCTCACCATGATGGCGTCTCCATTGATTTGTTAGTAAGTCGTCGTGAATAATGAGCACTTGGTTTTTTGTGGAATATATGATTATTTATGTCATCTGACAGGATTAAACATTGAGGGAATTTTTTTCTTGGGAAGATTCTCTCCTGGAACACAACAGATATTTATTGTAATCTGAATGGATGTATTTTCTTGTTACAATGGAATCTCTTTGTTTATCATAAATGTAAGGTTTGTTTTTTATATCTGAAATCATTCATAAAATAAAATTAAAACCAAAAAGGAAAGGACAGAACAGGACGTGGCACATGTAGGACACCCAACATTGGAGGTGATTTATTCTTCCAAAGCACATACACCTCTGCACACAGGGACTGACTAGTACTCCAATGTTTCTCTTCCCCCTCACTCAGCCCATGTCACGCCAGTGCTGATGGAGAGGGCAGTCCAGGATGCTGTGCAGGTGCCTGATGTCCTTATCATCCAGTAATGTCATTGGTTGTTAGGATGGAATTTTGTATTGGGGCACACTGAGTGTCACATGCTACACTCAATGCAACTTTTGGGTAATTTTCAGGCATTTGACCAAGGCACCCCTGAAGAAACCTGAAGGCCCCCCATTGGGCCTGGGCACCCTGATGGGAAAAGGCGGGTCTATGCTGTTCACCTTTCTTTTAATGAAAGCTTCCTCGCTGTAATGTTGATTCATTTTAGTAAAGATAGGTGAAATTTCCTCCTCTTTGTTTTCTAGAAGAGCCTTTTTTCTGTGGTAGATTTAAAAGCACAATGGGGTCCATTTAAAAAATAAAAAAATATATCACAAAAGATTCAAAAAACTTTTAATAATTTTCAAAAATTCCATGAGAAAAGTGTCTGAATCTTGGATAGAAGTTGTGTGAACCATGTGAGATCTCACAATGTAACATCCAGTCCTGCAGAGCATCGCAGATGTAAATCCAGGAGAGGCTCCAGCTGTGTTCTCTGCTCCAATCACAGGGGGCGCCCCTCCTGACTCTTCTGGGGAGGTCAATGTATTGACATGGAACACATACATTTATGGAGGTCTCACAATGTAACATCCAGTCCTGCAGAGCATCGCAGACGTAAATCCAGGAGAGGCTCCAGCTGTATTCTCTGCTCCAACCACAGGGGGCGCCCCTCCTGGCTCTGCATTAGTCTGGGGAGGTCAATGTACTGACATGGAACACATACATTTATGGAGGTCTCACAATGTAACATCCAGTCCTGCAGAGCATCGCAGATGTAAATCCAGGAGAGGCTCCAGCTGTGTTCTCTGCTCCAATCACAGGGGGCGCCCCTCCTGACTCTTCTGGGGAGGTCAATGTACTGACATGGAACACATACATTTATGGAGGTCTCACAATGTAACATCCAGTCCTGCAGAGCATCGCAGATGTAAATCCAGGAGAGGCTCCAGCTGTATTCTCTGCTCCAATCACAGGGGGCGCCCCTCCTGACTCTTCTGGGGAGGTCAATGTACTGACATGGAACACATACATTTATGGAGGTCTCATTTTTCAGCATGTAATTGTTATAAATGTATTCTCTTCTTCCTTCTCAGCCATGAATAATGAAACTCGGAATTTGAAGGCAGGTTTTTACCTTGTGGGAATTTCTGGGAGTCCTGAAGTTAAGATTTTTCTTTTTATTGTCTTCCTTTGTATTTATATAATTACATTATGTGGAAACCTCTTCATCATACTGGTCTATAAATTAAGTCCCGACCTCCACAAGCCCATGTACTTCTTTCTGGCTAATTTTTCTGTTTTAGAAATCTTTTACATTTCATCAACGTCTCCTAAAATGTTGTCAGATCTTCTATGGGAGAGCCAGTGGATCTCTTTCTATGGATGTGCGGCTCAGTTGTACTGCGTCTTCTTTTTGGCCGGCACAGAGTTCTACCTTCTCGCCGCCATGTCCTATGACCGATATAACGCCATCTGTCATCCCCTTTTATACTCCATCATTATGAAGAAGAGGACTTGCGTTCAGCTCATTGCCGGCTCATGGATTGTCGGAGCGTCCAACGCTCTCATTCACACCTCCTTCACCTTCTCAGTCCCATTCTGCGATTCTCATAAACTCAACAGCTTCTTCTGTGACGTCCCCGTATTACTAAAGCTGGCCTGCAAGGACACGTGGCTCAATGAACTCATCGTCTTCATCGTTGGTGGAGGAATGGCTTCCGGTTCCTTTATACCCACAGTAATCTCCTATGTCAAGATAATATCAACCATCCTGAAGATTAGCTCAATGTCCCGGAGGAGGAAAGCCTTCTCCACCTGTACTTCTCACCTGATAGTGGTCACAATCTTCTATGGATCAGTCGCCTTCATGTACTTGAGGCCCAGATCCAGTTATGGAAAGGACGAGGACAAGTTGGTTGCTGTGATGTACACCATCATTGCTCCTCTGTTGAATCCATTTATTTACAGCCTTAGAAATAAGGAAGTGAAAACTTCTGTTAGGAAAATATTTTATCAGAGTTTGGCCGAGTTTGGTCGTATGAATGAGAAACGGGGGTGATGAGTCTTTATAAGTAAATCATTGGCTCTATGGAGAACGAAAAGTGGTGCCCACTCCATTACCATCGCCTGTATTGCATTTCCTCCAAGGATTAAAGAGGAAGCGAACACTGGTGGCTTTTACTTCCCCTTATTTCCCCTGCAAAGTAAAAGCATAATGGACTAGTATGCATCGTATACTAGCCCATTATCTTGCAGTTACCTGCAAACGAAGCCTGTGCTTTTCTGCTGGTGGCCGCATCCACTTTCGACCCTCTTCTTTCCGTGGCCGCAGACTCCGGCTCTATGACTGGCCAGAGTCTCGTGACGTCACTCCTGAGCATGCACACAGGAGCGGTCAGTCACGACATTAGCTAGAGAAAAAACTGCACAGAGGGCTGGTTCTTCACAGCGCATGCGCCAATGACATCATCAGCACACTACAAGGTAGATATCTCCTAAACATAACACATTGGGGAGATATTCACAGTACCTAGAGGTAATCCGTATTATAGGATCTCCTAGAGCAGGGGTGTCAAACTGGCGGCCCTCCAGCTGTTCCGAAACTACAAGTCCCATCATGCCTCTGCCTGTGGGAGTCATGCTTGTAACTGTTAGCCTTGCAATGCCTCATGGGACTTGTAGTTTTGCAACAGCTGGATGGCCGCCAGTTTGACACCCCTGTCCTAGAGGTACAACTTCCACATTAGGGGTATAGAACACATTTTACCCCACAGTTCTCCATCAATAGATCTCCCTTCTCAGCCACACTGGAGGGCCCTTAGCAGCACAGTCTATATAGACCAGAGATAGGCAACCTTTGAGAGGTGGAGATGTTTGTATTGTGATTCCCGGCCCTCCTCTGGGTGTAGCCGCCGTCTATTTGTCATGCTCATCCTTGTCTTCACAATGTAATGCATTGCTGACCTGTCTGTATGTTGTGTCCCTCGTCATGTGGATCCAACACAACCACCCGACACCTTCTCTATTCACAAAGGTCTCCCATTCACCTGACACCCGACACCTTCTCTATTCACAAAGGTCTCCCATTCACCCGACACCCGACACCGACACCCGACACCGAGACCCGACACCGAGACCCGACACCGAGACCCGACACCGAGACCCGACACCGAGACCCGACACCGACACCTTCTCTATTCACAAAGGTCTCCCATTCACCCGACACCCGACACCGAGACCCGACACCTTCTCTATTCACAAAGGTCTCCCATTCACCCGACACCCGACACCGAGACCCGACACCGAGACCCGACACGAGACCGACACACCGACAGACCTTCTCTATTCACAAAGGTCTCCCATTCACCCGACACCCGACACCTTCTCTATTCACAAAGGTCTCCCATTCACCCGACACCGACCGACACCGTAGAACCCTGACACCGAGGACCCGACCCACCGAGACCCGACACGACAGACCCGACACCGTGACACTTCT